>JAQYXR010000343.1:59726-107725 GCA_030545055.2 Neoaliturus tenellus
GCAAAAGCTTTTAAAGAACTGAATTTTGTAACTTAGAGGAAGTGCCCCCTTATAGGGTAGTAAAATTAGTTGATAGAAATGAAATAATTTTTGGACGGTTCTTTTGAAATTTTTTCTATGCCATACACTTATCTTCCTCCGAAAAGTCAAGTGAAGTCCTATATGGGGATTATGCCCAAAAATGGGGGGGGTTGGCCCATGAGGAGTTACAATAAAATTTTATACTATAAGCATACTAAATTTAAATACATTCTAGAAGGTTCATATATCAAATTAAAGGTCTTAAAATGTAGAATACAATGCCGTAAACCAAACCTCTATATAAAGGTCGTGAGAAAAATGGTAGACGTTCGAAATTTAGAATAAAATAATGTTATGAAACCTTTGATATGCAATAACTTCCGACATATTTGATATTTTGAGGTCTGATTTTCGGCTATGTACTCCCCTTACTAAGACCTTTAAAATTGTGTATAGCATGGCAATGGCTATTCGAAACTTTCTCCTTGGGACGTCTATGTAAAGGGTATGTAAAGGGTAATATGACAGGCATAAGTCAAGCTATCCGCATTTGCAAAGGTAATTGTAAAAGCAAACGTTTGCCGCAAACCGCGCCTCAAAAGATCAAGAATTTAGAATAGTATTACATTTTTAAGCGTTTGGGTTAAAATTTGATTTTTATTCAAAGTTTGACAGGTTGCCATTTTTTACTAAAACAACCTTTTGAGATGCGGGTTATGGCATTAAATTCTACTACTATGGAGCTTTAATTTGATATGCATAAACCTATTGGCCGATGAATGATTTATTTCTTAACCTACGTGGGCCATCCCATCATTTTTAGGCATGTTGCCCACCGGGGATTTTAGGAGACTTTTCTGGGGAAGATCAGCGATGACATAATATACATTTCAGCAAAAATTGGCTGTCAAAAGTTTTTTTTTTTCATTTCCCAGTCATATTTTGGATCAATTTTACTACACTATTATATCAAGTGATGGGTCTCATAGAAAAGGCGATATAATCAAAATTAATAGAAAAAAAAGACTCGCCATAGACCAAACAGTTCGATTTGAGAGAGAGTCTACATGGCAAGAACAAGTCAATTTGGAGAACAAAAAGAAACCTACAATAAATTTATTGAATATTTGCAAGTAGTGTAAAATTGCGGCCGCTGGCCCAGTTCAAGGTCACCTGAGGGATGACGTCATCGAGGTCAATGACCTCACCGATGACGTCATCGATGACGTCATCGATGACGCAATCGATGACGTCATCACTAATGACGTCATTTCGATGACGTCACACCCATGACGTCACAGAAATGACGTGCTGATGACGTCATCACCCCTTACGTCATCAAAATGACGTCACCGACGCCACTAAGGTCAAGGTCACGCAGAAACTTAAAATTTTTTAGCACTTTTGCCGTTTCTCGCACTACGCTCCGAGTTTCAGTCAGAGTCCCCGTGACCTTGACCACTTGGAGCGAATTTTCGACAAGAAACGGCAAAAGTGCCAAGTTAAACTCGAGTTTCTGACATGACTCTGCCTAAATGGGCAATCGGTTATCCCTCAGGTGACCTTGAACCAGTACAACGCCCGCAATTTTATGTTACTGTGACCTTGAACACTTAACAACGGAGCGCCGACACCGATGCGCACCCCACGACAGCCACCGAGTGACTGACTATCAGGCTCTGTGTACTCTAGGTATATGGGGAAGTGGAGGGGGAAATCTCAAGGTCAGCCAAATGGAGTTTTAAAAAAGTTGAAGAGTAGAAAGACTACTCTTGTGCTTCCTGGGCGACCTCATCAATCTCTAATGGATCTGTAAACCAATCCGATCTGTAGCGGCAGGAGTCCAGAAAACAGGTGCACCACCCATCAGGTTGTCCGTAGCATTTCCGACAATTGGTAAGATTGGAGAAGTGAAATTTAATACACCGCTGCGGACAACAAGTATAAAAGTATTTGGATTTGTAGATTTTGAAAGTTTGTAGTACCGGCGGTGGCAGCTGTTGGTTCTTGCATCTACACCTGCAACATCCAAAGCATTCACATTGCCGGCAGGCCAGCCCATCCACTTGCCACTTTGGTAAGAGGAAACACTTATCCTCACAGCAATAGGTTGTCCCCGTCTCTTCCTCCCAACGCTTCTTTGCACAATATGTGACGCCTTGTATCTCCAAACACCTATGCTCGCAACATGAGATGCGCTTACTTTCCATAGTTGATGTTGCTTTGACGAGGGAGCACGATGAAGTGATGCTGTGGTCAGTGGGAATGGGGTTTATATAAACTAAGGTGAGTGGAGGGGGAAAGGTCAAGGTCATCCAAATGGAGTTTTAAAAAAGAAAAGAGTAGAAAGACTACTCTTGTGTATCTATAGCGATTTCATTGATAGTGAGTGCTTCTGTATGCCAAGTTGATCTGTACTGACAGGCTCCTAAATAATGTTTGCAAAAACCTGCAAAATGATTGTTGCACAATTTGCAGCCAGTTAGCTGTTTTAATGTGAATTCAATGCAACGTTCAGGGCAACAAGTGCACTTATGCCCTCTCATCTGGTACACATGGAATGTCTTCAACTCCGGTTTCGGCTTCTTCCAAGACTTGCACTTACACATGCATTGACCAAAAGCTTCACATTTTCTACACGCCAGGCCATCCGCAACATCAATGTCATTCGGCCATGAAAAACATTTCCGTTCGCAACAGTAGTTGAGTTGACTCTCCATGTTGCTGTGGTGAAGGTGCGCGATGAAATGATGCTGCAGTCATTGAGAGTGCACCTTAAATAAACTCAGTGGAGGGGGAAAGGTCAAGGCCATCCAAACGGAGTTTTAAAAAAGATAACTAGTCGTCCTCCTCCTCCTCCTCATCCGTTGTACTTAGAGAGCTGTCAGACGAAGAGCCCCGTGCAGGTGCTCCCCAGATGAAAAACAAATCAATTTTAAAACGAAGACCAGGATCTTGCATCATCAATTCCTTTAATTTGTCACATACTAAGTCGACCTTGTGTAAGGTGTCAACAACAAGCTTCCAATTCGTTGGTTCAATATAACTTGTAGTAGAGTCTGCCTCGCTGATAACCACATCCTCCGGCCGTATTGGAGTGTAAAGATGTGTAAAGTTCTTTGGCTGTAGCTGAGGTTCAGGCTGGCTGGAAGTGGAAGGTTGAGTGTGGACCCCTGTCGCATCGAAATCCATAGTCATTCTACATTCAATGTTGGGGTTTTCGTTTAATACATACACCAATTTCTCATGCAACATATCCACTTCTGCCGAGTCTTGCAGATGAACATTCCAGGAAAATGGCCATTCTTCATCCGTAGTGGAGTCAACTCGAGAAAGAGTGCTGTCCGCCATGATAGCTAAGCAAGGAATGATGTGAGCTACAGACTGTGGTAACAGTATTGAAAAGTAGAGGGGGTAAACCAAAAGTACGTGGAGGGGGTATTTTCAAGGTCATTTAATTTGGGTTTTAAAAAAAGGAAATAGTGGAGGGGGAATTCTCAAGGTCATCCAATTTAGGTTTTAAAAAAAGGAATGAAGCTTACTCCTCTTCAGCCTCGTTGTCCCCTGCATCTTCATCAGCCTCATCTTCATCGACGTCAGACTCGCCGTAAGGATAGATCGGGGACATGGGCGAATATTGTGGAGATTGTTGACCGTTGTTGTCGTCCCCTTGCATTCTAACTTGGGACCAATCATAATTTAAATTCATTTGTATTATGATCCCAGGGTTGTCCCGCAGTATTTCCTTCATACGTTCGCAAATTGACTCCAAATAGTGTACACTATCGATCGACAGTGTCCAACCCGTACTTGTACCGACATCAGTAGTGGAGTCAGCTTGGCTGATGGTGTTGTTGTCTGCCATGGTTGCTTGTCGGACAAGGAATGACGGTTGATGTGATGCTCATGCAGGAACATGGTGAAGTGGTGGGGGGTGTGGTGGAGTAGTGGGGGAATTTTCAAGGTCATCCAAACGGAGTTTTAAAAAAAGGAAAACTTACAAAGTAACATTGAAACTTTCCAATTGATGGTGGCGAGCGTTTTCTTCTGCAACCTTGCCGACACATGTGACTATGCCGTACAGTATGAAAAGTACAACCATAATAAGGCCGAACAATAAAAGATAGCCGTTGACTATCATGATATTTTCTGAGTGGATCTGTTTTCTTCTTATCGCCCTCTCCTGCATCCTCTTCTCCAACTCGTGGACGAAGTCACAACATGCGTGAGGACATCTTTCATCTGTTGGTAGGTTTGCCATTGTTGATGTTGTCGGTGTGGCTGTTGAAGATGGAATGAGGTTTCCAATTGCGATGTGCCATGTACACCAATAGTCAAGTGGTGGGGGTAACAAAGCAGTGGAGGGGGAAGTTTCAAGGTCATCCAAATTGTGTTTTAAAAAAACCTATCTTGTTACTGAGCTTATATGTCAGTAACAAGATAGGTGTTTTTGCTCTTTTACTTCTTTAATATAATGAAAAAATATACATATTCTACAATGGTTAGGACAAGAAATACAACTGCTAGTCAGCTGAAGTAGTCCAAGTTGTCTGGCTCGGTCTTCATGGACGCTGGTGAGGAAGCCGTCGAGGAGTGTCCAGGCTCTTCCTTTGACTGCCGGGTGTTCCGTATATTGCAAGCGTAAACTTGCACATTTATACGGTAGCCTCGTGCCACCATCAGCTGCAACTCCTTGTATAAGTCGTTTAGCTCCTGCTGAGTCTTGATGCTCACCTCCTCGTAACTTGCGCAACTGACGTTGAGAGACATCCTGATGTTGCTAGGTTGGCTGCTGGAGTAGAAATGAAGCCGAGGCACAGCGTTTGGAGGTACATGGAAAAGTGGTGGGGGTGATGGTGGTGGGGGTATGGAAGATGCAATTAAACACTTCTAAACTTTTTCCATTGATACAAAGGGATGGAACAAATAGCACAGGTGTCCTTGTAGTTTTCAAATCTAAACATTGGTGCTAGAAATCCAAACTGTTTTCTACCACCTTCCTGTATGAACCGTCGAAGGTCTCTGACGGCAGCATTGCCACAAGGCCTACAAAACTTTTCCCCGTCTTGGAACCTATACCAGGAGTATCCCGAATACCCTCTATTATCGTTCTTGTACTCCTCGATATCCTGCTTTACTGTTATAGGGATATTATCTCGTAAAGCCATCTGGAATAAAGATGCGTCAGTTATAACTCGTTGTATGCAAAGCTCGTACAAGGTGCTCATCGTTTGCTAGTTGGCAACAGACTGACCGTTTTTCGCATCCAAGCAGGTTTGAATCCTAGTGCGGTAGTGGGGGTAATTACAGTAGTGGGGGTAATTGTGAAATGCAAAGGTCAAAGGTCAAGGTCACCCGCGAAGTTTAAAAAAAATGCAACATATCAATACGTGAAGTCTGTCACATATTGATATGTTGCATTTTTTGTTTTTTTTATTTTTTTTGTCTTTTATGATTCGTTTATTTATAAAACATTACAACAACAACATATGTACAACATTAAAACTTAAATCTAACACTGCTGCTTGTCAGCGATGTGGATGGTCAACTCTGTAGAATTGCTACCCGTGCAGCCGTGGGACACCAGGTATAGACACCCGGGTTGAATAGAGCGAAGATCCTCGTTTTGTAGAAGATGGACGAATCTCTTGGGCAGGTACACCTGGAACTTTGGTTCATCCCCCGGAGTAAACGGTGCCTCGCTGAGACTGCAGCAGATGGCCTCCCCAACTGTAGTCTCCATCTTCTTCATAGCATGGATTATGTAGTGCTTCTCGTCTTTTAGTTCCGAGCACTTCTTTACAGGTAATATTGTTGACTTGGAGTGAGCATTGAACTGCTCGACCAAAGTCTGAAGGAACTGGTGAGATGCCATGGTCAGGTTACAGATCGTCTTCTTGCTCGGAGATGTTGTCGTCTCGGAATCTCGAGTAATACTCATGCCAGGTCCCTGTCTGCTCCCCACTTATATACTCTCCGTTACCCCCACCACTCCCCAATTCCCCACTTTGAAGGTAAGAGGCGAGTTTATAGGCATTTTTCAAAGCGCAATGTCTATCTTTATCATGTTCTGGGCTTTTTGTACAAATACATATGGTTTCCAGCATGTATTGATAATTCTTATCCAATTCCACATCATTAACCGGAACATGAGTAAATCCTTCGATCCATCTTTTCTTTTCCAGCCCCTTTGTGTAAATATTGGTAAACTTGTCTGAAAAGTGATGCATAATGTGATACAAGTCCGTGTAACTTGTAAAACCATCATACCAATCGATATGATGGAAGTGTTTTGAAATCCATCTGTTGGTAGTAGCGGCTTTACTAGTTAAAGACGAATAAGAACATGGTGGTTTAAATAAAAACGAATAAGGAACACTTGTATTCATGTCCAAAAACACAAGTTCTTTTATAATGAATCTATCATCATTACCACGAAACACTTGAAACTCAATAATACCAGGCTTGGACTTTACTTGTTGTTCTTCTCCCTTGTCCATTTTGAAGGTCACACGTCTGCTCATTACGAAGTCAGGAGGTCAACTGATTTCCACACCACGGTAGGTACTACTTTTATACCAGGCCGTACAGTTGTTGGCGCGTTGGTGTATATTTAACGTGGGCACCGTCCCCAATAGGCCTAACCCCACAAAATGTTGGTTATTGTTTTAAAAACTAACCATTGTCATTTAAGTTTCCATCTTTATATTTTCCTTATTTTCATTTTCATCACTAACACTTGATTCTTCTCCTCCATCTTCCTCTTCTTCCTGTTTTACTGATTTCTTATGTAGTTGAGCGTACTTTTCCAATTGTCTCCACATCTGTACTTCATGAGGAACTCTATTAAATATAGAAGTATCCACAGGTCCGTATAATATAGGTGCGTCCGGTTGTTTGTCCAAAGTGTCTTCCAGATAATCTTTAATAATCGAACTTGAAAACACCAGTTGTCTCAAGTATCTTGTTATAGGTTCAGTAGCACAAGTTAAAATGAAAAACTCCTCTCGATTAAGTTGAATTTTGTTATCATGTCTTGTTGTGTCTCTAAACCGTAGCTGATGATCACCACGTTGTTTAATGATATCAATTTCCACATTTGAATCCAAAAGTCCTACCCTTGTCTTTCTTCCAAACATGTTACTACTTAAATAGCATTCTAGCAGATGCAAATGTTTCATAAACGATTCCCAAGCACTGTCCGTAAACAAAATCATTTTGGGTCCATGAGTTAAAATTACAGTAGGGGAATAATCTGTAGATTTCATAACACCGATTAAAACACTTTTATCCAAACTGGAAGAGATTGGGTAAAATATCCGCAAAAATACCTCACTCAATATGTTTGGAGAAATATTATCTTCA
Source organism: Neoaliturus tenellus (assembly GCA_030545055.2). Taxonomy (NCBI): domain Eukaryota; kingdom Metazoa; phylum Arthropoda; class Insecta; order Hemiptera; family Cicadellidae; genus Neoaliturus; species Neoaliturus tenellus. The sequence continues at coordinate 67,113 of JAQYXR010000343.1, forward strand.
ATATCCCTTTTTCTCTTTTGTATAGTCTTTCTTCTTTTACCTTTTTCTTCAACATTATTACTGGCGTGAAGTTGTCCGCAAACGTTTTGTTCACCTCCTTCCTGGTGACCTTGAGGATCTAAAAACTCAGATATCTCCTTCTCAATATCTACCACATTTTCAGGTGTACCACTAGGAGAAGCCATATTGAATACGATGCTACCCATACAACAGTAGGCAACAAACTGATGAGGAGCGGTCTGTACGCTCTGCTTTTATACTCGCGGAATGAAACAAAACCGGTTCTTACAATACATTTTTAACAATTCCAGTTAAAGGTGTGTATGTTACGATTTTATCATGTAGAATTAAACAGTATGCAGTTGTATTAGCCGGTATAGCATCGTTGAATTCCATTTCTATTTTTATATCCACACTTGAAGACTTTACTGATTCATTTTGTTTAGAACAATCGATTACAACTATTGGGTAGGCATCGAAATATTTGTCAGGTGGTAATAAAGGTGTATTTGTTTTACCGTAATATGAACTTTGGAATCTCGCGTACATATCGTACAATATACTGTATTTCTTCTTAGTGAATGACACATTTAAATTGTCGTATGGAAAGAATTGTGAATTTAAATAAACTTTAATATTTTTCAAGTCACAATGATCAAATTGTCCTGCATGTTTAGTAATGGCGTCTCTTCTACCTGTTTGTAAACCAAATATAATATACCTGGCTCGTTCTACATAATTCGATGTTTTAACAGTCCAAGTGTGTCGATCCGTAGTAGGTAAACTGGGATGCTCATGAAATTCCCAACTTCTAAATGGAATAACAATATCACGATCGGCTTTTAATTTTCTTAAAAGTAGCATTCTATGCTCGTCAGCCAATTTAACATGTGGAACTCTCCATACAATTTTGTCTAATTTTAATTTCCATTCTAAAGTCGCATCTGTAGTAGCATCTGCAGCTTTAATAATGTCTTTATCGTTAGAAGATCTCAACAAAACTAATTCTTGTTTAACGTTTAATATTATTTTCCTATAATCTTCAGCAAAACCAAGCAGCAAACGTAATGGAATATGAAAATCAAAATATCCATTTGGATTTGGAGTGATCGTGTCAATCGTAGGTAATACCCATCCGGCAGGTTTAAGTAAATTGGTTTCATTGGGTGTTATAGATGTTAATCCTTTTAAAGTTGTCGTAATACCTACTTTTTTAGTGGAATCAACTGTTACACCTGATATTTCATATCTAATTTCATCAAATAGGAAAGCCATAGGATTATTTATAAATGGAACTGTTGTACCAACAGTAGTACCGTCCTTTTTAGTAACTTGTCCTTCAATATACAAGTAACTTTCACATGGTAGTGTGTAAATGTCTTGATTTTGTATGGGAATACGAATTTCATCGTTATTGTTTAATTTCGATGAAGTGTAAGGGTTGTGGGTGTGATATTCTTTTTCCCATAGGGTTTCGTCGAATGTTGGACCCTGCGCTATATCCAGTATATCCATACTCGGTTAATTTTAATCCAATTCTCTCTAAGAAACGAATGTTCTCGCGTGTTAACTCCTCCACAGCTGAAGAGCTACTAATGCGGTTTCCCGTAGGTTGTTCGCTTTTAAATGTTAAACCCATGGTTTTGTATTAAAGTGTCGATTTTAAATGTAATCTAATCGTAATAGGCTCTTCTCTGAAGTCTACCAAGTTACCGTCTTGATCCAATACGCTCAACACGATGTCTGAAATAAAAGTGGTGTTCAACGGTAGATATACCAGGTTTTGTGGCTTTTCAACAATTTTAAATCCAGGTGGTACACTTGGGTAAAAAGTATGTATGATGTGGGTGTTAGCCCCATCCCTGTAAGCACCTTGTATAATGTTACAAGTTATGTCTATACTATTGACTTTTAATATTGTTACTGTTTTCTTACCGGAATGTGTTACATCTGGTTCTAAAACAGGCTCATCGTTGGAAAATCCTAATAAATCACCAATTGAGTTTGGTTGAGTGAAATCTATATAATATTTGGAAGTAATTTCAGCTTTCATCGTATTATTATTACCTTTTAATGTTATATTGTCTTTTCCCATTTTAGTTTGCAAAAATTCATTTATATGATCAATTTCATAAGAACCTGTGGGTAACCTGCACTCTTGTAAGTCTGTAAATTTTCCACTGGCATCCTTTCCCTTATAATAATGCAATACGTTATTTTTACCTTCCGTAACATTGGGGATAGAGTTGTAAGTTGTAAAATCCAATAGTGCCGCCTCCCAAAACCTTCCTTTTTGCAAGCGTAACGCTGGAAAAAGGATACTTCGTAAAGTGGACGATTTTCCTGTTAATGATACCGTATAGGAAGACATCTCAATAGTGACTGATACTTTTAGCTAGAAATTCCAAACATAAATGGCCGCATATTGAAGTATTATCAGGTTGTTCTCTTTTATAGTTATAATATATGTTTTTAGCAGATTTAAAGTAATTTTGAAGTTCTTTTGGTGGTGGCAAATTACCGAAACTATCAAAATAATATACATTGTTATTTAGTTTCTTATAACAAACCCAATGGGTGCCAGGCCCTTCAGTATTATCCAAATTTACAATTCCAGTCTCATTTTGCCACATTTTCTTTGGTAAACTGTCTTTCATAAACACTCCGCGGAAAAATGGTATTTTTAAACAGGAAATATATTTAAATAATTCAATATTGGTTAATGCTTTATGTGGTATGACCAATTGATTTCTTTCATTTAATATGCACGATAAGGTCTTAGGTAAAGACCTGCCCCGTTTTTTACCATTGACCACACGGTGGGCTTCTTCCTGCCTTTTCTTGTAGATCGTCGTCCTCTTTTTATATTTCCTCCATGTTTTCTTGTGGTTGACCTCCTTTTTACTCTCCTTCTCCTCCTTCTTCCACCTCCTACTGCTGTTTTAGCCTTCATACCTGCTGTTACTGCTAAAGCTGCTGCTTTTTCTGCTATGCTAGCGTCACTTGATTTTACTCGTTGCCAAGCTATGTCCGCAAGCTTTTTGTCAGCTCTTGATCTATTTTTTGAATCGGCAAACGTGGAATATGCGATATCGTGTTCTTTACAAGCCTGATCTAACTTATTTATGCCAGGATCGCCTCTTTCCAGTCGTTTTTTCAATTTAGTTCCTGGTCCGCAATACTGATAACCTCCCGGTATATGAAATTCGTATGGTAATGCGTCTATTGCTCTATTTACTATGGATCCTACTGGAATTCGTTTTAAAGCTTTACTTAACAGAGAAACCGCTGTAGATGTGATCCCACTTCCTTTCCTCGCAATGTCCCGATTTGGACTGATATACCGAAATGTCATTAATGTCTTTTATAATTGCAATTCGCAACATATGTGTTTCCTCTATGAGGAGTTAAACATAAATGAAGTTGTTTGTTAAGATATTCAAGTTATATATCAAAAGTACCCCAATTAGCAATGTTAGAAGTTCTAAATTTTATAGTTTTAGGGTTATAAAAGTATTTATTAACAATTTCCTGTTTTATCCATCTTCCTCTCAAGTTTTCATCAAGCGAAGTATATGTTTTATCTGCAATATAATTGTGCATATCAAATAATAAATTACCTATTACTTTTACAAGGAAATTAACAGTTACAGCATGATCTGCATGATCAGGGTCTTTAAGCTCTGTTATACGTTTATTATTACAAGTATACACTTTATTATCCATTTGTGATAATGTGATAGCCTGTCCTACAGTTGCAGCATCATTTGCTTCTCTTCCTTGCGCCATGTTTGTTAATTTTTTATTACTACATATAAAAAACGCATGGTAATTATTTGGATCTAGATGTACTGTTTGTCCTAAGGCAGCCGCGTCTCTATCTGCATGACCCCATGACACATTTGATAACCTTCCATGCCTGCAATCCCAATAAGCGTTTTTGTATGTCAATAAATGAAATTTTTCATTACCTTGAATAAAGTCATCCCCTTGCTTTGATAATACTTCATCTCGTTTTGCAAATCCAGTTGTTTCTTGTTTTAAAGTCTCTTTCATTTGACCCACTGTTGCACCATCAGATGGTGCTGAACCATCTTTTACATTCGCCAAACAATTGCCAAGACAATCGATAACTCCCACATCACGTATGACACAATGATCTTTTATATATTTGAGATTTACAGCATCATTTTCATTTTTTGGATAACCTATATCGTTAATAACAAATTTATAAAAAGAAAATCCATCTTTTGTCTTTTCAGGTATCAAAGAATGTAAATAGCGTCTATTTACGCTGTCTTTTGCATCTTTAGGGTCATCTACGTTGGATATACGTTTATTGTTGGCACTATACGTTTTCCCATTGAATTTTAACGTATTTTTTAATTCAGATGACAAATAACCTTTGTTTATTGCATCACCGTTTTGATTTGGTTTACCAACGTTGATGATTCTATGATCTTCTGCGTCATATGTGTTATTTTGTAGTCTTAATGTTGGCGATATCTTTTCCTTTAATATTTTTAGATTTATTGCATCGTTTTCATCCGTAGGATCTTTTATGTTTTTTAACCTTTTATTACTCATATCATAATCTCCATCAGGTGTTTGTGGTAAACCAGTAGTGGGGTTTGCCCACTCCTGGTCCAGGTCAAGGTCAGCGGTTGTAACTGTTGTAGGGGTAGTAGCGGCTGGGGTTTTTTTTGACAGTGATGGGTGGGTTTTGGAAGTGGGTCAAGGTCATCCGGAGGGGGTTTTTAAAAATATATTTATTTAATAAAAACTCATCAGTAATTGGAGAATTGCTTTGTCATTATTTGCAGCGGTAATAGTTATTTTATTACTCTGTATGGGTGAATCCCGCTGTGTGTCCATAATTGCAAAAAAGGAGAGGTTCTAGGTGGTTACAGTGTGAGTTGATAGAGCAGAACAAGACATGTGTTTGAGGAAGAATGATTATATAAACCTGGTAATATAGTGAATAAGAATAATTGGATAGGATCGTCAATAGGTGTAACAAGATTGAAATTTTGATATTTCAGCATTTCAGTTAAGACAGAATGTAAAATAGAATCAGTAGAACAAGTATTACAAAGGTTGGATTTTACAAAGTACAACGGGTGAAAACTGAAGTATTTTTTAAGCTTACTCAATGTAGTATGCGGTTTTGAAATTGTGGAGTTAGATTGTTTCTGTAAAATGTGTTTCGTACGCAAAAGTTTTAAATGTAAAGTGTGTGAATCCATAATAATATTCAAAGGGGAGATGTGTACTCTCCAAAATTCAGCGAGTATATGAGTGGTGCCCGCGAGTGTGTCTGAATATATAGAGACTAATTAGCATAATAAGCGCAAACATATGTTAGAGTAAAAAGAGTAAGTTAAAAAATGTTTGATAGTCTTAGAGACTTACGGATAGATGTTTACTGTTGCCCTATCGCCATTATAATGGCGCACGCGCGAGGTAACAATGCCGCTTATAAAGGGTTGTGTGAACCCCCCTTAACCCCCTCCCCTAAGAGAATGAGATAAAAGGGAAGAACTTAGGAGATTTCAGTTCTTTGTCGGGGCGGCAGCGTCGCGAAAGGTTCTAGTAGGAGGAAAGAAATAGTTAATAAATTTTTGTAAAATTACCGCTAGTGGTAGAAGTTAGTTAATTATTTTATAAGGGTTTAAGAACTGTGTCGTAGACGATTAATCGCAATTACATCTAGCATTTGTACAGGTAAAACTTGCAGTGTAATAATTATATATTAATATATGGGTGTTAACTGTTTATAGTCTAAGTAGTTTAGTCTAGCAGCAGAAGTTAGTTAATTATTCTGTAGGGGTTAACTTGTATAATAAGTATAAACTAAAATAAAAATAGTAACGCGAGATTATTTGATATATTATATATAAAATAAAAGTGCATTTTTATATGTTAAGAAATAAATTACATAAAAAAAAAATAGCAAGCTTAACAGGTGTAAGTTAAAACAAAGCATATGTTACATTACTAGGTGGTAGAGACTTACAGATTAGTTGTTTCAGCTGCGGTACCTGGGGAGTGAATGGCAGACGCGCGACCGCGTTGCGGCTTATATAAGCACAGATAGCGATTATGTTGAACTTGACCCCCCCCCCCCCAAGAAAAAAGTGTTGACCCCCCCCCCCCCCCATCACTTTCACTTATCAAAATGAATTAGGTTGATAGTGGTTACATTTATATAACACCAATTTAGCTTTAATATTGCCAATAGTTTAATAACTATAGTTAAGTGGCAAAAGAGGACAGATAATTTTTTGCCATTACTCAAATAATAACAGGCAACAATTATGGTGTTACGCGATGGGGAAAGCCTCAGTGAAGCTCAACGGCGGATTAAACCAGGTGTTGCCTAACGTTAATTGCAAGGTACAACGCTCCACCTGCATTAGCGGCGACCTACATGTGACGAATAGATCATTGGAAATTTCCACTGACGTTGGACGTTCTATCCCCCTTAAACCCCTACGGCTCTCCCCACCACTTTGTGAGCCGAGAACCTTTTTGGCGACTATCGCTGAGTTAGTTCGGAACAAATCGTCGGACGCGATGGTTGTTCCGAACTCAGAGGGTACCTCAAATATATATGCGGCCGATATATATTTGAGTTATTCTTGCTGTTAGGGTTTTAATATTAATACTTGTGTGTGTGTGTGTGTGTGCAAAATGTTATTTTTAGTTTTAAGTTGTGTTAGTTTTAATTTGCGCATTGCGATGTTAGCATTAAGGTGTTATGGTATTGTTGATGTTTGGAAAATGTGTTTTTGATGTTGAGTTTTGGTATAATTATTGTATGTGTGTGTGTACTAATAACCTTTCACAGCTAGCTGTTAGGAGGGTAGATTAAATTTAAATTTAAATTATAGAAGTTCTGTTGAACTTCATTAAATATGGGTGGGACATGCGTGTTGTGCCATAGGCAGCGCATATTTTTATTTTTTTTTTAAATTTTTAATTTTTTATTAGGAAATAATTATATTTGGGTGGGTTTAGATTAAGGGTGGGAGGTTAGAGTTGCGTCTTGCATTAACTGTTCCAGACTCCCTATTGTAAAATTGGAATGGTCAGGTCCAGTGCCCAGGCCCGAGGCCGGCCGCCCGTATCACAGCCCACCAAACTGGATCGCCACGTGCGTGCGGGCCAAAAATTGGGATCCCTTGCAAGACGTAACTATAGCGGGTTGGGATTTGGGGAAGTGTTAGGCAAACAGAGTGGTGGGGATGGCTCCGGCCGTCCCCATCACTTTGGTAAATTATAATTTTTTGGTGACCTTGACCTCAATTAGGTTAATTAACCCCCCCCCCCAAAATTTGGCAAGCCCCCCCCCCCCCGACAGTGAACTTGGCCTTGGTGACCTTGACCTTGAACTTGAACTTGACAAGCCCCCCCCCCCCCCCGGACAATAATTCGGATTAGAAAATGGCTAATAATTCAAGAATGGTTTGCCGTAATAGGGCAAGTCATACATCAATGAAAAGCTCTAATTAAGAGCAATATTGTGGTCAAGACAGAATTGTATTATTTTCTTTTACTAAAATTGTACCATAAAAAACACCCCCACCCCACTCAATAACATGGTGATATAAGAGTGGTGTGGTTTGTGTTGAGAACATTCTTCACCTATAATAGCTAGAGTGAACATGTCTCCCCAAGATGCTTCAATATTTTATAACAAATGTACAAAAGTTGAAGGAGTATTGGAGGTGGATGAAGAAAATGATGAAGAAATTGAAGAAATTGAAGTGCCTTTGTTAAGTGAAAATGTTGTAACAAGAATATTTGTGGATCCAAATTCACCAATGGATATTATAGGAAGGTTTTTAATTGAAGTTGTGACATGGATAGAAAATGGAAGATTAGTAAACATAGGATCTCCAATTTTGGTAGATGATAGACACACCTTTGGTGTATATTGGAGAAACATAGATCTGTTATGGCTGTGGGCGGAGGCATATGTGGAGTATTTGCAATTGGAAGAAAATATAGGCTTTAATCATTACTTTTCAGCTTTAGTGTTAAACTACTAATTCTAACATTTCACTAAAAAAAAAAAAAAAAAAAAAAAAAAAAAAAAAAAAAAAAAAAAAAAAACCTTACAAATGTGGTGGGGGAAGCATTATATAAAGGGAATAGAAGGGAGAAGCATTTCATTTCCGTGCTAAATTTCAAAGAGTAAACATCAACACGATGCATCAATGTGAAATTTGCTCAGAAACTTTTCATGATAATATTCTACTAGAAATACATAAAGAATTATTTCATAATAATAATGAAGATGTAACAGAAACAGAATATGAAGATTTAAAACTATATGAAGAAGAAGAACCAAAAGAAGAACAACAAGAAGAAGAACCATTAGCAGGACCATCTAATGAAATATTGCATCAATGTGAAATTTGCTTAGAAACTTTTCATGATAATATTCTACTAGAAATACATAAAGAATTATTCCATAATAATAATGAAGATGTAACAGAAACAGAATATAAAGATTTAAAACTATATGAAGAAGAAGAACCAAAAGAAGAACAACAAGAAGAAGAACCATTAGCAGGACCATCTAATGAAATACCGTGTTTAAAAGTATTTGCTTTAGAAGGTAGAGTAGTAATGCACCACAAAATTCAAAATGAAAATTTGGAATTGGATCAGTTTTTTAAAGAAGTAAGAACAATTGTAAGTAAAACACTCACAGAAGAATTAGGAAGACTAAACTTTATTAAATTTGGCATATTATTAAATGCTATGTTTACTAATGTAGAAGGAGAAATGTCACCAAGAGGATTCATGACAAAAAACCAGACCATCATGGCAAGTTCAGATATTAATTCAATAGTTGAAGATTGTTTGGAAGAAATATTAACAAAAATTCAAGAACATGAAGGAAGAGGATCTGGTTGGAGTTTGGTTAGTATTGAGGGTATGGATATTAGAGTTCATAAACACGGCTATGGATTAAGGGGTAGCAGTTATATTCCACTCCCAAAGAAAATTTCAGACACCAAATCATGTATAAATGTTCAAAATGAAGATATGGAATGTTTTAGATATGCAATGACGGCAAAATTTGTACCACCTAACCATGCAGTTAGACCCAGTGAAGAATATGAAACACACAGATATAGATATAATTTCCAAGGATTGACTTACCCAGTGGCTTTGAAGGACATCCCAAAGTTCGAAAAACAAAACCCTGGAACATCTGTTAATGTTTTTGGTTTAGACGGTTCGAATAAAGTGTACCCATTGCGTGTGGTGAAGAATGAACTCCCAGATCATACAGACTTATTACTACTTACAACAGGTGATGTTTCCCACTATGTATGGATTAAAAAATTTGAAACTCTTGTAAGTAATCAACTATGTAAAACTAGACATAAGAAGATAGTTTGCAAAAGATGCTTTAATTTTCATGAAGAAAGAAGAGAAGGAAATGAATGGTTACAAGAGCATAAAAAACTATGTAACAACAATTATGAAGCAAAAATTATCTTACCATGTTTAAGTAAAGCAGAGTTAAAATTTGAGAAAATCTCCCATCAATATCGGATTCCCATTGTTGTCTATGCTGATTTTGAATCGACACTAGTGCCTATTGAAAATAATGATGGTGATGTAGCAAGGAAAAGTGTTAAGTATCAGATACATGATCCAAACAGTTTTTGTTTAATGGTTAAATCTACTCTTTCTGAAGAACATCTAAATAGATTTAATTTAACTTCAAAACCTATTGTCTATCGTGGTGTTAATGCTTCTAAAATATTCCTTGATCAGTTGTATATAATAGCGGAAAGTGTTGAAAGATTGTACAGTGATATTATACCGATGATACCTTTGGATGAAGAAGAAGAGATTCAACATGAAAATGCAACTCATTGTTATCTATGTAGAAATGAATTTACTGTGGAAAATCACAAGGTTCATGATCATGACCATCTGACAGGGTATTATAGAGGTGCTGCATGTAACAGCTGTAATATCAATTACAAGATCCCTACAAATATACCTGTAATATTACATAACCTTAGTGCTTATGATGCGCATTTTATCATTCCGGAATTAGGAAGAGATAATGGAGAAATTGATGTCATAGCTGAAACCACGGAGAAGTTTATAAGTTTTACTAAAAAAGTTGGAAATATAAAGCTTCGGTTTTTAGATTCTTACCGTTTTATGCCATCTAGTTTAATGAAGCTTTCTGAAAACCTGAGAACAGAAGATTTAATAAAAACTAAGAAGATTGTAAGTAATGACAAGGTTAATTTAGTTCTTCGCAAAGGTGTTTTCCCGTATGATTATATAGATAGCTTAGAAAGATTTAATGAAACATCCCTTCCACCAAAAGAAGAATTTAAAAGTAAACTATATGACACAGATATATCCCATGAAGATTATGAACATGCGTGTAGAGTATGGAATGAATTAGGATTTAAAACACTTGGAGAATATTCGGACTTTTATGTAAAACTAGATGTAACTTTACTTTGTGATATAATGGAAGAGTTTAGAAATACATGTTTTAAGGCATATGGATTAGACCCTCTGCATTCTTGTACATCACCTGGACTAGCTTGGCAAGCAATGTTAAAGGAAACAAAATGTAAACTCCAACTTCTTACAGATATAGACATGGTGCTGATGTTGGAATCAGGTGTTCGAGGGGGACTAACTCAAAGCGTAACACGACATGTAAAAGCAAATAACAAACATTTGCCCAATTTTGATGCATCAAAACCAAGTACATATTTAGGTTATTTTGATGCAAATAACCTTTATGGATGGGCCATGTCGAATCCTCTCCCATATGGCAACTTCAAATGGGTAGACCCTGATTCTATTGGAAACATCATGAATATAGCGAAACATGGAGACACTGGTTATATTTTGGATGTAGACATTGAGTACCCTGAACATTTGCATGACCACCATTATGATTTACCTCTACTGGCTAAGACGGAAATATCACCAACCGGCAGATGGCCTAAATTAATGATGACTTTAAACAACAAATCAAGATATGTTGCTCATTATTGGGTAATACAACAAGCCCTAGAATTAGGATTGAGAATAACAAAAATTAATAGAGCTTTACAATTTTCTCAATCCTGTTGGTTAAAGTCATACATTGACAACAACACAAAAAGAAGAACTGCAGCTACATCTAATTTTCAAAAGGACTTTTTTAAATTGATGAATAATGCGATATTTGGCAAGACACTGGAAAACAAAAGAAAGCATAAGAATGTGAAACTAGTTAGTGATCCGGTGAAACTACAAAAGCTGGTACAAAAACCTAACTTCGGATCATCCATAATAATCAACGAAAATCTTGTAGCTGTTTCCATGAACAAAATTTCAATTACAATGGATCGTCCTTTATATGTGGGGATGTCTATTCTAGATATTTCAAAGACCCACATGTATGACTTCCATTACAACAAGATGGTTAAATTTTATGGAAGAGAAAACATCGGCATTGTATACATGGATACGGACGCTTTTATTTATTGGATAAGAACTGAAGATATGTATGAAGACCTACGCTGTTTTATCTACAATAACGACTTTGACTTTTCTGATTATCCACAAGACCATCCCAACTACGACAATGGTAAAAATAAAAAGGTATTGGGAAAGTTCAAAGACGAAACAAATAGCGTGCCAATGGAAGAGGTTGTTGCTTTAATGTCTAAATTGTATTCATTTAAATTGTACAAAAATGAAAAAAGAGAACATGAAATCGTGAAGAAGGCCAAAGGTATAAAAACCTCATACCTGAAGAAGAATGTACAGTTTGAAGAATACAAGAGATGCTTATTTGAAAATGTTGAGACAACAGCAACATTTAACACCATAAGAAGCTTCAACCATCGTCTCTTCAGTGTAAAGCAAACCAAATGGGCTTTGAGTTGTAAGGATGATAAGAGGTACATCCTGGAAGATAATATAAAAACTTTACCATTTGGACATTACTCCTTATACCCTATCGACCAATAAACCTATTCTTCGTCCTTTACCTTCTTCCTTTCCGTAAAGAAGAGGGAACATGACAAGCTCAATGTCATGTTCCCTCTTTTTTACACCAATGTAATATGGCCTTGACCTATAATCTAACCATATAAAAGAGGATAAACCATTTTAGAGATCAGTATTTTTACAAGCGGTGTGGAAGACACAACTGAAGATGGAAGATTTAAGGAACAAGATTGTAAATGAACTTCATAAGCCGGCAAGAAGAAAATTTCCTAGAAGAAATACAATTATAAAAGGAATGAATGATCTTTTCCAAGCCGATCTTATTGAAATGATACCACATAGTAAATTAAATAAAGGATTCAAATACATTTTAGCGATTATAGACTGTTTTACTAAAGTGGCTGATGCTTTACCGCTAAAGGACAAGACTGGTAAAAGTGTTACAAAAGCTATGGAAATGGCTATACTAAGAAATAATTTCAACATCAAACATCTACAAACTGATGATGGAAAAGAATATTTTAACAAAGACTTTGCAGCTTTAATGAAGAAGTATAAAATAAATCATTATTCTACAAATTCTGAAGTTAAAGCTTCAATAATAGAAAGATTTAACAGAACGTTAAAAGGAGCAATGTATAAAACATTTTCCAAACGAGGATCATATATTTGGTATGATATATTACCACAACTTATAAAAGAATATAACAATAAGTATCATCGAACCATTGGTATGAAGCCTAATGAAGTAAATAGTGCCAATGCTAAAATGGTATTAAAACGTATTAAAAATAATACTACTCCTAAACGTGAAAAAATGCAGCCCAAAACATTTAAAGTTGATGATAAAGTTCGTATAAGTAAGTACAAAGGAGTATTTAGCAAAAGGTATCTGCCAAACTGGACTAATGAAGTATTTACAATCTATAAAGTGCAACCAACAATACCTGAAACCTACATTTTAAAGGACAACAAGGGTGAATTGCTTGAAGGTGGATTCTACGGACATGAATTGCTAAAATCATCAGTTGGCGATGTATATCTTGTTGAAAAAATTTTACAAAGAAAAAAGGATAAGGTGAAAGTACGTTGGTTGGGATTTGATAAAAGTGAAGACTCTTGGATCCCTACAAAAGACTTAGTGTAGCAATTTATGAAGTCATTACATGTTTAACCTTTACACAAGATGGAGATTGTGCAGCAAAAGGATCGATTTTTTATTGATAATATTGATGAGTTAACAGTTGACAACGACAAGTTAAATCATGGAAAACATGGTGAATTACTGCCAAACACAATAAGATGTTTAATAACTGGACCATCAAATTGTGGAAAGACAAATGTGGTTTTTAATTTAATAACAAATCCTAAGGGATTACGTTTCAACAACATTTATATCTTTTCCAAATCTTTGCAACAACCCAAATACCAATTATTGGATAAGGTACTCGCAAGTGTGCCTGAAGTTAATTTTTACAAGTTTAATGCTAGTGAAACTATAATGGAGCCAAACGAGGCTAAACCATTTTCTATATTTATATTTGATGATGTATCTTGTGAAAATCACGACACTATTAGAAGTTATTTTGCCATGGGAAGACATTACAATATTGATAGCATTTATATTGGTCAAACTTACAGTAAAATTCCAAAACAACTAATAAGAGATAATGCAAATCTACTAATTATCTTTAAGCAAGATGAAACAAATTTAAAGCACATATATTATGATCATGTGAATGCAGACATGTCATTTGATAAATTTAAAGAAATGTGTGGCAAAGCATGGGCTGAAAAATATGGATTTCTTGTTATTATGAAAGAAGAAGCTATAAAAAATGGAAGATATCGTATAGGATTGGATAAATTTGTATTAATTCATTGAACGATTGATGATACGTTTAGTAATAGATTGGACCTCGCTGCGTAAACATGGTGAACCAAGAAAAACTATTAAAAGAAATAAAATCACTGAGTGACTCGATTAGACTTAAAAATCGAGCATTAAGAATGGGTTTGAATGAAAGAGAAGAATTTCTGGAGACTACATTTAAGCCTATTACAGAACCTTTAAAACAGATAACAGAAACAATTGGTAAACCTCATTTTGAAGGAGATGTTTTACTACCTGTTTCTAAATTTGAAGTAAAGACTTTAAAAAAGGAAGAAGATGATGATTCTTACACAAGTGATAGTGAAGTTTCTCAAAAAGGAGAAGAAACAAGACAAGAAGAACCAGAAATAAATGTTCAAAAAGAAGAAGAAGAAGAACAACATATACCTGAAGCAGAACAATCAATTCCAAATCTAACAAAATTAAGTAGTGATATATTGCAACAAGGACCTCTTGGAAGAAAGTATATCATGAAGATGTTACATGAAATAAAAGCTAACCCAAAACTACACAAGTCACATGTATATGGAGCGAGAATTGATGGAAATGAATTAAAAATAGGAGATTCAAAAGTATATTTGACTGAAGATGATGACATTGTTATTGGTGAGCATAAATATAAAGGAACAAAAGGATTATTTGAACTGATTTTTAAAAATATACCTATAAAATATACACTACAAGATTTAAATACTTTTAAAGAAATTTTGCAAAATACTAATGCTCATAAGAAGAATTACTCCAAAGATTCAATGATAAATAGAACACGCGCAACTAAATATTCAGTTGTAATAAAAAGATTGTTTCCCCTGAGAAAACTACCAACATTACGAACTGCGCCTGCTTTGAAGAAACCGCTAAAGAGGAAATCTTTATCACTTATGGACTTATCACTTATGGATGAATATGGTAAAAAGAAAAAAGGAGAATCTTCTACGTCTGGTAAAGGTTTAATGAAAAACCTATATAATACAAATGTGATTTACTATAATAATATAAACAAATTGGTCGATAGAATGAGACTATTACATGAAGCCATGGAAGCTGGTCATACAGGTTTAAATAATGAATGGGTGGCTTTAGTTGACGAACTTCGAAATCGTGGAATAGTTGTATAAATCATTATGGATATATAAGAGAGCTGTGAGTATACAGTGGATCAGTTCAATCATGAGTGTCGACAAGTTCGGACGGTACTCCGGGCTAGGAGTACAAGGAGGAGAAAACAGAAAAAGAAGTGGATTGCCACAAACACCTGAAGGTGACTATGATATGAGTAACAAACGTTTAAAATTTGTTAAAGACCCAGAAGAAGATACTGATGGAGCAAATTTAAAAACAGTAAAAGAAGCAACTTCAACATCATTAAAATTAAACAAGAATACTTACGATGTTAAATCACATAGAATAATTAATGTTGGTAAACCAACTGACAGTTCTGATGCAATTACTAAAGAGTATTTATCATCTGAACTTTCCAACACTTTAAAATTGCAGTGGGGTAACAATTTAAAAGATGGACAAACATATGATGCTGGAAATCATAGGATAACCAATGTGGCAAATCCAAAAAATGATAAAGATTCAGTTAATAAAGAATATTTACATTCTATAATACCGGAAAAGACTCAACGAGGATTTTCTTTTTATAAGTTTATTATAAATGACATTGGATACCCAAAGGAAGACGGTGATGCTGTAAACCTGAAATACATCAAGGACAACTGTATTTTACAAGATGCTGATGAAATAGATTGTCATGGAAAAGCATTGTCAAATGTAAAATTCGGTTCTCAACCAAAAGACGCTGTTACTATGGAACAATTATCTAAAGAATTAAAAAGGGGAACATCGAATTTTGTAAAACATGAAGATGCCGTGCTAAAGCGAGGAGATACATTTATACATGGAAATAAAAAGTTTGATTTAATGCAAGGAAATAATGATGAATGGGATGCAGGACGTAAAACAATAACAAATGGAAGATTTGGTATAAAAGATACAGATGTACCTCTAATGGTGCAAACATTAATTGCTACTGGTGGTACATTAGGTACATACAATGGTCGTAATAGAAGAATAAAAGATATTTATCCTGGTTACGAAGCAAATGATTGTGTTACAATGAAACAAACAATAACTTGGGATAAACACTTTGGGACCAAATATGATGCAAAGATGAAGAAAATAATTAATATTTTACCAGGAGAAGATTTAAATGATGCTGCTACTATTGGACAAGTCATAACAACATCGAAAAGTGATTCGACCGCTTACACATGTAATGATAAACGTATTATGCAGTTACATGATCCTCAACATCCGAAAGATGCTGTAACTTTAGATTGTTTAATAAGAATAGTGGGCAATTTACTTATCGATACCCACAATCATATAGCTAGTACAACGAGTCATGTGATGATTCAACCCGATGAACGAGAAGCTTGGATTAAAAATAGAATCATAAATCAGTATATAATTAATTTGAATAATTAAATATTTAAATATAAAACATTGTGCACGAGTTATCCATTTATGTAAAGCAGCTCGTGGAGTAAACACGCTGGTTATATAAGACGACATAATGAAGACCGCACCGCTCAGTCGTCGTCAAGACAGCGTTAAGAAAGGACGTGGTATAACATCAGCTGCGTTTTCCCTGCTCAGACGGATTCCTGTTGGTGCTGTTCTAAATCGAGCAATAGACGCTTTACCATACGAATTTCATCTGCCCGGAGGCTATCAATATTGTGGACCCGGAACTAAGTTGGCAAAACGTTTAGCAAGAGGAGATCCTGGAATTAATAAATTAGATCAAGCTTGCAAAGAACACGATATAGCGTATTCCAAGTTTGCAGATTCAACAAATAGATCAATAGCGGATAGAGCGCTAGCGGAAAAAGCTTGGCAAAGGGTTAAATCAAGTGACGCCAGTATTGCGGAAAAAGCAGCAGCTTGGGCAGTGACAACAGCCATGAAGACGAAAGCTAAGTTTGGTGGTGGCAGACGACGCGGGAAAAAACCTAGTAAAAAAGAAGCTGCAAAAAGAGGCGGGAACATCAAAAGAAGACATCGCACTAACCCTAAAAGGAAAGTCAAGAAAACATCCATATGGTCAATGGTAAAAAACGGATCGGGTCTTTACTTAAGACCGTACCGTGTGTATTAAATAAGAAAAATAAATTGATAATTCCAAATGAAGCATTAACAAACTATCAATTGTCAAAATATGTGAAATGTTTAAGAATACCATTCTTCAGAGGAGTTTTTATGAAAGATACATTACCAAATAGAGTGTGGAAAAATGAAACTGGAATAGTAAATTTAGACTCTAATTATGGACCAGGTACTCATTGGGTATGTTATAAAAAACTTGGAGTAAATGTTTACTACTTTGATAGTTTTGGAAATTTACCGCCACCAAAAGAACTTCAACATTATTTTCGGGACTCCAAGAATATATTCTACAACTACAAAAGAGAGCAACCTAGCAATACGGAAATATGCGGACATTTATGTTTAGAGTTCCTAGCGAAGAGCGTCAGTCAGCTTTAAGATGTCATCGTATACAGTATCGCTGAGTGGAAATTCGTCAACATTGAAAAGTACACTTTTCCCAGCGTTACGTTTATCTACGGATAAACTATGGGAAGCAGCATTATTGGATTTGACTACATACAATTCAATTCCCAATGTTACAGAAGGAAAAAATAATTTACTACATTATTATGAGAGTAAAGATGAAAAAGGAAATTATTCACAATTAAAAATAATTCCATTATCTACAGGAGCATATGAAATAGACGATATAAACCAAGTATTACAAAAGAAACTTGGAGAAGAAAATATTTCTATAAAAGGTAATAATAATACATTAAAAGCAGAAATAACTTCAAAGTATTATATAGATTTTAGCTTAGACCACTCAATCGGCAATTTGCTCGGATTTTCAAAGAAGAAAGGAATTTTAGCTCCTGGAAATGATTATACTGGCGATACAACAGTAACAATATTAAAGGTGAACAGTATTGATGTAACGTGTAATATTATACACGGATCATATAGAGATGGAGTAAATCAACATATATTACACACATTTTACCCGACAGTAGCTCCTGGTTTTAAAATAGTTGAGAAGCCACAAAACCTGATATACCTACCGTTAAACACCAGTTTCATTTCAGACATCGTACTGAACATATTGGATCAAGACGGTATTAGTGTTGATTTTAGAGGAGAAACAATAACTATACGGTTACATATCAGAGCGGCAACATAAAGTCAACATGGGATTATCATTTAAACCACAACGGAAGAGTCGGGAGCTCAGTAGCTCCTCAACATTCGACGAGTTAACACCGGACAACATACGCTTCCTACAAAAGATCGGACTAAAACTTGCCAACCATGGATATACTGGATATAGCGCAAGGACCGACATTCGACGAAACCCTATGGGAGAAGGAATATCACACTCACAACCCTTACACTTCATCAAAATTAAATAATAATGATGAAATAAGAATTCCCATTCAACAACAAGATATCTACACATTACCATGTGAAAGTTATTTATATATCGAAGGAAGAGTAACAACATTGGATGGAAAGTCTGGTTCAACTGTTCCTTTTATAAATAACCCTATGGCATATCTGTTTGATGAAATTAGATATGAGATATCTGGAGTAACAATTGATTCAACAAAAAAAGTTGGTATATCAACAACTTTAAAAGGATTGACTTCAATAACACCCAATGAAAAAAATTCTTTAATCTCGGCTGGATGGGTGACTCCTGATAAAGACACTATTACTCCTAATTCAAAAGGTTACTTTGATTTTAATGTACCTTTACGATTGCTTTTGGGATTCGCAGAAGATTACAAGAGAATAATAATAAATGTAAAGCAAGAACTGGTACTGCTCAGATCTTCAACAAATAAGGATGTAATACAAGCGCCAAGTGGAACTAAAGATGCCGATTTGGAATGGCAACTTCAATTGGATAAAGTTGTATGGAGAGTACCTCATGTCAGATTGGCAGATGAACATCGAGTAATATTATTGAAAAAATTAAAATCTGACCGTGATATTGTAATACCATTTAGGAGTTGGGAATTTCATGAATACCCCATATTGCCTCAAACAGAAAGACAAACATGGACTGTTAAAACCTCTACTTATTTAGAACGGGCAAGGTACATAATAGTCGGTTTTCAGACTAAACGAAAAGATGTTATAACCGCGCACGCTGGTCAATTTGACCATTGCAAGATAAAGAATTGCAAAGTTTTTTTAAACTCTCAGTTCTTTCCATATGACAGTTTAAATGTTTCATTTGACAAGAAACGTTATTCCATTCTATATGACATGTATGCAAGATTTCAATCATCATATTATGGTAAGACGAATACACCACTTTTATCACCAGAACAATTTTATTCAAAAGCTCCAATTGTTGTAATCGATTGTTCAAAACAAAATGAATCTGTAAAATCTTCAAGTGTAGATATAAAAGTTGAAATGGAATTTGAAGATAAAATACCAGATGGAACTTCAGCATACTGTTTAATTCTACATGACAAAATAGTTACTTACACACCGCTAACAGGAATCGTGAAGAATGTACTTTAAGAAGGATTAATACAACATCTGCACAATTTGTAAGGTTTTTACAAAAAATCAACAATATCTAGGTCATCTGCGAGTATAAAAGCGAGAAAAAAGAGCTGGAAATTCATTTCATCTTTGATTGTCG
Organism: Neoaliturus tenellus; assembly: GCA_030545055.2. NCBI lineage: Eukaryota > Metazoa > Arthropoda > Insecta > Hemiptera > Cicadellidae > Neoaliturus > Neoaliturus tenellus. The sequence goes on from JAQYXR010000343.1 coordinate 86,768, forward strand.
TATGGGTAACATCGTCCGCAAGATGAGTTCTACTACATCAACTGCTAATGAAGAAACTACACCTTTTATGGCTGACAATAGTTTGGATATAGAAAGACAAGTTGAACAGGAAATGGATGAGTTCCTCAAGTTTAAACATAAAAAGACAGAAGAAGAGGAAGTTGAAAAAGAAACAAAGAAAAGAAAAATTGAAGATAACATTTCCACCAACATCTTAACGGAAGTATTTCTTCGAATATTTTATCCTATTTCTTCTTGTATGACAAAGACTGTATCTGCTGGAGTGATGAAATCATTGGATTACTCTCCTACTGTTATTTTAAATCATGGATCTAAAATGGTAACCTTCACTGAAACTTCTTGGGAATCTTTTATGAAACATATACATCTTTTGGAATGTTATCTGAGTAACAATACATTTGGAAGAAAAACAAAACTAGGTTTGTTGGAATCAAATATTGAAATCGATATTGTTAAACAACGTGGTCAACAACTAGTTCGATTTAGAGATTTAACTAAATATAATATAAAAATACATTTGACTAAAGAAGAGTTTTACACTTTAACTTGTGCTACTGGTCCTATAACAAGATATTTAAAACAGCTAATATTCTCAAGTGCAATTATCAAAGACTATTTAATTGATGCATTGGATAAACAACCATATGTTCCAATCCTATATGGTCCAGTAGATACTTCAATCTTCAATAGGATACCACATGAAGTAGATATGTGGAGACAGTTACACCACTATCAAACCAACTTTAATTTAGATGAAGAAAAGCAAGAAACCAAGGAAAACGAATCAAGTTTCAACAATCAACAATCGGCAACAAATTGAACAAATAAAGAATATTGTAAGTAAAAAGAAGAATATTGGGGGTATAAAAGGTTGTCAATCTGGATTAACATACCAGTTGCCTACTGAACGTCATCATGGATAAACAAGTTTCATTCTCTAAGAAGATAGAATTAATGGAAGTAAAGCAAGGTATCATAGAGTTTCAAGCATTCCGTGGTAATGATGGAAATTTTATAATTAAAGAGTTAGTGGTACTAGATATGATAACATCTGTTGTTTATCACTTTTTATTTATGCCTCCTTTACCATTCAACAGATTAACAACCAAAGCTAAAGTAACAAACAAATGGTTGATGAAACATTTTCATAATCTAAGATGGGATGAAGGTTTTATAACCTACAATATGATGCCACACATTATTAATCATTTCTGCAAAAAGTTCAAAACTATTTTTACAAGAGGATTGGAAAAAGCAAATTGGATACAAACATATACAAACCATGAAGTAATAAATGTGCAAATGGAGAAAGATTTTTATTGCTACTTTGATAACATCTGTATTTCATCTAAAAACTTTAAACATCAACAGTCTCAATGTGCTTTAAAAAACGCATATCGTTTAAATGTCTATCTCCAGCAAAGTGGTGGGGGAAACGAAGGGTATAAAAGCGAGAGCGGCACTATGACAATGCATCAGTATTACTCGAACCTCCGGGGAGTCAACACCTCTGACACGCAAACACAAGAAGAAGAAGACGAACAATAGCAAGAAGAAGATAATGGCGTCACAAAATTTTCTACAATCGCTTGTTGATCAATTTAACAAACATTCTAAATCTACTATACTACCGACAAAAAAATGTTCAGAATTGAAGGAAGAGAAACATTATATTATTCACACTATTAAGAAAATGGAAACATCAATTGGAGACGCTATCAATTGTACATTAAGTGAAGCACCCTACACACCTGGTGATGAACCAAAATTTCAAGTATTTCTTCCCAAACGCTTTGTTCAACTGCTGCAGAATGAAGATTTACGACTGATTCACCCCGGCACACTCTACTTAGCATCTCACGGTCCTAGCGGAAGCAACTCTACTGAACTTACACTTCATGTTATGCCTACTAGCAACTAATCTGTAGTTTATATATATACTGTTGTACATGTGTGTAACTGATTATAAATAAATAAAAAATAAAAAAAAAATAAGAAAAAGGCAACATATCGATAGTGTTTTTGCACTATCGATATGTTGCTTTTTTAAAAACACGTTTGGGTGACCTTGACCTAGTTTCGAGGGTATATAAAGGCCGTAATTTTCTTGAGGATCTCATCAGTCTCCGACTACCTTTCGTGCTGTACGCATCTCTGTTGGCTCTCCAGTTATTACAAATAACAACATGTCTCTTAAGGTGAAGTGTGCATCATATGATACCACCACCATCACAACTTTTGAAGAACTCGACGATTTTACTAATGAATTGCGAGTATTACTTGCCGGTGGTTATCGTTTAAATATTGATGTTTACGCTAACAACATGAGGATGTTTCCTAAACAAAAATTCTGCAATGAAGAAGTATTTGTTTCCACACAACCTTCAACTACAACACCATCTACTCAAAGTAATGGTAAGTTTCAGAAATATTACTGATGTTGAATAATATTGAGTGGTCGCTGTGGCATCTATAAAAGGAACGCGTAACCTAAACAGAATCATCATTTGCTTCCCAACTGACGCAGCGAAAACAACTACCACTACCATGTTGTACAGAATGATGATTGAATTTAATGGAAAAATCTACGGAAAAGATTATCAAAGTGTAGAACAAATGACATCCGATCTTCAAGTATTGACTAAAGAAGGATTCCAACCAAAGTTAATTCTAAAATTTCCAGAAGTACATCCACTATCCACTGAAGATCTCATTGCTATGGCTAAAGAAGAAAAAGAAAAATACAAACAAGATATAAAGAAAGAAAAAGAGGATGAAAACTCACTATCTTAAATAAATACATCTTACACTTGTAAGATGTTCTTTTTTAAAACTCCATTTGAATGACCTTGAGATTACCCCCACCACTTTTTCTAATCTATAAAACATGCTATCCTACACTATACACCTTCATTTCTTGGCTAAACTTAGAAGCGTCAACATGGAAAACAAGAAAGACGAGTACAAACCACGCTATTGTTGTGAACAAAAATGTACCGATATAGGAAGATGGATGGTAGACGGATTAGCTTGTAGAAAATGTGAATTCTTCGGATCCTGTTACTGCAAATGCAAGACAAAACAACTACCACCACCAGAATTGCGAACCTTTAAAATTTATAAATCAAGATACTTCCACACTTGCTGTCCCCAGAGATGTATCAAATTTCATCCAGAAAAAATTGTTAATTGCCGAGAGTGTAATGCATGTTATAAAGACAACTTTTGTACATGCATCATAAATGCATGCAAATACAGATCAGATTGGTCTTCTCATCCTATTGAAGCTTCAGATCTATAGCTGTAGTCACTGACTGCAGCTCTTTTTTAAAATTTCATTCGGTTGACCTTGAAATTGTCCCCACCAACATATATTCTACAGATCCTTCAATACATTTCTCATTCCGATTTCATTACTCTGACTGGCAACAACATGGGTGACAGGTTTATTTCTTTTGAACATTTAATTACCGAAAGAGATGAGATGGAAACTCTATTTCACAACTTACTCACACTTATGGATAAGTATCCTTTAAGATGGATCAAAATCAAAGTAAAATATGTGGATCCTACCAGAATATTTTCATCATCGTCATCTTCCAACAGTGCAGGGGAAGAAGAAGAAACAACTCATGGTATTAAAATTATTGAATTGGACAACGAGGAACAAGAAATGCAAACTCTGGTTAAAAGTAAACTTAATATTTGATTTAAAACAATTATTAGTGTTTCTAATTTATATTACAGCTAATGCTTATTTCTACACACCACCCATGACCTACCCAAATGGGGTTTTGCGGCAAAATGCTCTGGCCGCCGGTTCGCATATGGGTATATCAACCTTCCCCCACCACTCTACCTTCCCCACTCCTCTACTTCCCCCTCCACCACCTTTGCCCACATATAAGTAACCCTCTGACCATCGCTCACCATTTGTTTGCTAACTTCCGAACAATGAGCTCCTCTCCTTTAACAACAAGTAAATGTGCTTTTCTTATTCAATCACAAGAAGAATTACAAACTATTTTTCAAATTTTAAGTGATCTAATAATCACTCCAAATAACACCATTACTATCACTGTGGAAGTTTCCTACAATTCTTCTGATTACGAAAACATGGAAAGCGAAGACGTCGAAGTTTTACAGCTGCCAGATAATAGTCTTCCATCTTCCAAAGCTGCAACACCCGACACAGCTAATAATGATGTTTAGTCGACTACAATTATTTTCTTTACCCCCCACCATTTTTACAGTAATATATAACCTGTCCCTATCTCTGTTTCTCATTTCATCGCCAACTTTCTCACCATCAACACCGCTCCCATTTTTACCTGCACACATTTAATACACGAAGATGATGGATGATTTTTCATTTACGTCACAATTGGAAGAGGATAAACTCAAACTCGAAATCAACAGACTACAATTAGAAATAAAGAATCAACAAGAAATGATTCAGCTTTTACGACTATTCAAATGCGTACTGTGGATAGTATGTTTTTATCTTCTCATCGCTATCATCTTTGGCGTCTACCACTCCATCACCAGTAAACAACACTTCAACACCTCCTCAAATAAAACCACTACTTTTCTTTGATTAAATAAATTTTTACCCACCTTCAATCTAACCCCTCGGGGCTCACCTTTTTTAAAAACCCCTCCGGATGACCTTGACCCACTTCCAAAACCCACCCATCACTGTCAAAAAAAACCCCAGCCGCTACTACCCCTACAACAGTTACAACCGCTGACCTTGACCTGGACCAGGAGTGGGCAAACCCCACTACTTAAACCAGCACTTCTTTTTAAACTATTGGCATAATATAACCCATCCGAGGAGTAACGTCCGAACTTGTCGACACTCATGGTGCAACTGAATAGTATTCTAGGGAGTAACGCATTTTTATGAGATTACCCCACGGTTTCGGAGTTCATCCACTAAAGCCACCCATTCGTTTTCCAATCCAGTATGACCCGCTTCTTTAGCTTCATGTATTAGTTTCATTCTATCCACCAATTTATTGATATTATTGTAATAAATCACATTTGTGTTATATAGTTTCTTCATTAAACCTGTACCCGTAACGGACTTACTTCTTTTTCTTCGTTCCTGAGCACTTACATCCAAAGTGGATGCCATAAATCTTCGTTTTACAGGTTTTCTTTGTGTTAACGGCATTGTTTGTCTTCTAGTTGGTATTAACTTGGATACAAATTCTTTATATTTTAAAGACTTAGATCTAAAAGGAGGCTGGTCAGGTAAATACTTTCTCCTATATGCATTTGTCTGTTCCAAAATATTTTTATATGCTTCCATGTCTTTTTCTTTCACTACCGATACTGAAGGCTTATTTTCAAATAATAATTCAAATAATCCTTTTGTGCCCTTATACCTTTGATCACCAATGACAATATTATCATGTTCGTCAACGTTTAACGGGCTATTACCTATCATTAAACCGTCTTCTGTTAATCTCGCTCCATAACTATGGTAATTCTTATTAGGAATTGTTCCGAGTAACATTTTTACCATGTATTTCCTTCCTAAAGGTCCTTTGTTATGAATGTTTTCACCCAATAAGCTTATGTTTGACGGACCTTCCCTTGTCTCTTCTTCTTTTTCCTCTTCACTAGCAGTTGATACAACTTCATGTCCTCTTTTGGCTTTTACTTCATATAATTCTTTTATTCCACTATAGTCCGGTGATTCTAGCTCTCTTTCGGGTTCTCCACCGGTAAAACCACTATACGTAGAGGATTCCAGGTCTTCATCACTAAAATCTTCTGATTTTACATTTTCTCTTTCAAACTTCGTAATAGGTGCAATCGCATCTCCTTCCAATACAGGTTTAGCAAATTTTTTGTTTAATTGTTTCAAGGGTTCAGTAATAGGTTTAAAAGTAGATTCAAGGAATTTCTCCCTCTCGCTAATACCTAGTTTCAATGCTCTGTTTTTAGCCCGAATAGAATCACTAAGTGATTTTATTTCTTTTACTAATTTTTCTTGGTTAACCATGTTTGTAGCAAGACGTGTTGTACAACAATGAATGTGTTATACCACGTTTAATGTATTAATATAAATTTATCAAATCCTATCCTGTATCGACCATTGTTTAGCGGTTGTTCCTTCATAATTGTTAGGAACCCATACTTTTCAGCCCAAGCCTTTCCACACAACTCTTTAAATCGTTCAAATGTCATATCCGCATTTACATGATCAAAATATATATGTTTTAGGTTGGTTTCGTCCTGTTTAAATACAATTAACATGTTTGCATTGTCTCTAATGAGTTGTTTAGGTATTTTGCTGTAAGTTTGGCCAATATAAATGCTATCTATGTTGTTATGTCGACCCATAGCGAAGTAATTCCTTATTGTGTTTTGGTTTTCACAAGATACATCGTCGAATATAAACACGGAGAATGGTTTAGCTTCTTGTGGCTGCATGACACTCTCGCTTGCATTAAACTTTAAATATTTAACTTCAGGCACATTAGTCAGTATTTTTTCCAATAATTGATACTTTGGTTGTTGTAGTGATTTTGAAAATACATATAGATTGTTAAATCGTAATCCTTTAGGGTTTGTAATCAAATTGAATACTACATTAGTTTTTCCACAGTTGGAAGGTCCGGTAACCAGACAACGAACGGTGTTTGGTAACAAATTGCCATGCTTCCCACTATTGAATTCTGAATTATCCACTGTGAGTTCATCTATATTATTAATAGTAAAACTCTCTTTTTGTGGTACTATCTCCATCCTTTGTAATGGTTCAACCTAAAATGATTCTCTATCGTTATATCAAATCCTTTTTAGGTATCCAAGAATCTTCCGTCTTATTAAATCCTAACCATCGTACTTTGACCTTATCTTTTTTCCGTTGCAACACCTTTTCAACTAAATATACATCGCCTACTGTTGATTTTAACATTTCATGTCCATAAAACCCTCCTTCAAGCAATTGTCCTTTATTATCTTTTAAAATATATGTCTCAGGTACTGTAGGTTGTACTTTGAATACAGTAAAAACCTCATTGGTCCAATTTGGCAGGTATCTTTTACTGAATACACATTTACTTATTCGCACTTTATCACCCACATTAAATTTTTTAGGCTTTAGTTTTTCAACTTTTGGTTTAGTATTCGTTTTTATACGTTTTAATACAAGGTTTTCATTTTTACTAGTTACTTGGTTTGGTTTCATCCCGATAGTCCTATGAAATTTGTTATTGTAATCGTTTATAAGTTTTGGTAACATATCAATCCATATGTGCGATCCTCTGTTGGAAAACATTTTATACATTGCACTTTTTAAAGTTCTGTTGAATCTTTCGATTATTGAGGCTTTTACTTCTGAATTGGTTGAATAATGGTTTATATTGTGTTTTTTCATTAAATTTGCAAATTCCTTATTAAAATATTCTTTTCCATCATCTGTTTGTAAATGTTTAATAGTATGTTTGTCTCTTTGTATAGCTGTTTCCATTGCTTTTGTAACACTTTTGCCACTTTTATCTTTTAGTGGTAAAGCATCTGCCATTTTTGAAAAACAGTTAATAACAGTCAATATGTATTTATATCCTTTATTTTGTTTGCTATAAGGAATCATTTCGATTAAATCCGCTTGATATAAATCATTAATTCCTTTTATCACCGTATTTCTTCGTGGAAACTTTCTTCTTGCAGGTTTATGAAGTTCGTTGACAATTTGTTGCTTTAAGTCCTTCATATTGCAGGTTTCAATGTTTGTTGTATCACATGTATAATCACAATGAATGTTGTTTTAAATATTCACATCATTTATATGGGTCAAGGTCATCCAAACTTGTGTAAAAAAATGGGGAACACAGCGTTGGACTTGCCGTGTTCCCCATTTTTTTACGGAAGGAGAAAGGAATAAGGTCGTAGTTGTAGAAGGACGAAGAATAGGTTACTAGTTGATAGGGTTTAGAGAGTAGTGGCCAAAAGGAAGAGTGTGGATTTTGTCGGGCATAATGTATCTTTTATCATCCCGAGCTGACAACGCTTTTTTAATTTCGGTGACACTGTAGACTTGATGCTTGAAGCTTCGGATATTGTTGAATGTTGCTGATATCGTAGTATCTTCAAACAAACAAGTCTTGTAGTGGTCAAATGTCACGTGTTTTTTCAAATAAGATGTCTTCACTCCTTTTGCTTTCTTCACTGTCGGTGTGTTGTTCTCGTGGTACATCTTAAATGAATACAATTTCGCCATCAGCGCCACTATTTCTTCTAAAGGCATTCCATTTGCTTCGTCTTTGAATTTTCCAATTACTTTTTTATATTTTTCATTAAAATTTGGATGGTTTTTCGGATAGTCAGAAAAATCGAAATCTTCTTTGTATGGAAAAGTCCTTAGGTCTTCATACATGTCCAAAGTCTTTATCCAGTAGATAAACGCGTCCGTATCCATGTATGCGACTCCAATGTTTTCCCTTCCGTAATGTTTAACCATTTTGTTATAATGGAAATCATACATCAGGGTTTTACTTATATCCAAAATCGACATACCTATGTATAACGGACGGTCCATGACTATTGTTGTTTTCTTCATACTGACAGCGACTAGATTTTCGTTTATAATCATGGATGTTCCGAAATTTGGTTTTTGCACTAATTTTTCCAATTTCCTAGGATCACTCACTAATTTTACATTTTTGTGTTTTCTTTTGTTCTCCAAGGTCTTCCCAAAGATGGCATTGTTCATTAATTTATAGAAGTCCTTTTCAAATGCTGTTGTCGCTGCAGCTCTTCTTGCAGTGTTGGAATCAATATATGGTTTCAACCAACAAGACTGGGTGAATTCAATTGCTCTATGAATTCTCACTATACGTAGACCCAATTCAAGAGCCTGTTGAACTACCCAGTAGTGAGCCACATAGCGATCCTTATTCTCCAAGGTCATCATCAATTTTGGCCATCTTCCTGTCGGTGAAACTTCAGTCTTGGCTAGGAGAGGCAAGTCGTAGTGATGGTCATGAAGGTGCTCTGGATATTCGAAATCACAGTCCAAAATATAGCCTTTTGGACCATTCTTTGGAATCTGTGAGATGTCTCCAATGGTGGCCGGGTCGATCCATTTGAAGTCAGCGTAGGGAAGCGGATTTGACATTGCCCAACCATAAAGGTTGTTTGCGTCAAAGTAGCCAAGGTAGACCGATGGTTGTTGCTCGTCGAAGCCGGGGATGTACTTGTTGTTGGCTTTGACATGACGTGTTACAGCTTGTGTCAAACCGCCCCGTACACCAGATTCCATCATGAGCACCATATCGATATCCGTTAGAAGTTCCAGTCGACAGTTGGTTGACTTTAGCATAGCTTGCCATGCTAATCCTGGAGATGTGTACGAGTGTAGAGGGTCCAGTCCATAGGCGGAGAAGCAGGTGTTTCGGAATTCTTCCATCACATCGCACAGCAGAGTTACGTCCAATTTTATATAAAAGTCAGAATATTCCCCTAAGGTTTGAATGTTTAGTTGGTTCCAAACATTACAAGCATGATTGTAGTCTTCAACGGAGATTTCACTTTCGTTTAATTTGCTGTTGAAGGCTTCGATCGGTGGTAGACTGGTTTCTTCAAATTTTTCTGTAGATGTTATGTAGTCGTAGGGGAATACTCCTTTACGTAATACTAAGTCCAATTTATCTTCAGGTACAATCTTGCTGGTTTCTTTTAGGTCTTCTTTTCGTAGATTCTCAGACAATCTGCTCAAACTAGATGGCATAAATCTATAAGAGTCTACAAAGCGAAGTTTAATTTTACCTACGGTTTTTGAGAAACTGATGTACTTTTCCAATGTTGTAGCAAGAACATCAATTTTACCATCATCTCTTCCTAACTCTGGAATAATGAAGTGGGAGTCGTAGCCGCTAAGATTGTGTAACACGACAGGGATAAAGTGGGGCAGTTTGTAATTTATATTGCATGAATTACAAGCAGCTCCTCTGTATAAACCTGTCAGGTGATCGTGATCTCTTACTTTTGGATTTTCTTCACTGAAGCTCTTCTCGCATAGATAACATCTTGATGCCATATTGTATTCTTCTTGTTGATTCTCATTCAAAGGTTCCATAGGTACGACATTACCATACAAGCGTTGTACCTTTTCAGCAATGTCATACAACTGGTCTACGAAATACTTAGCGGCTTCTTCACCACGGTAAAGTATTGGAGTGGATGTTAAACCATAGTTTTGCAATTGGTTTTCAGACAAGGTTGATTTCACTATTAGACAAAAACTGTTGGGTTGATGCAACTGATATTTTGTTCTTCTAGTCACTTCACCGTCCGGCAGCTCCTGTGGTACTAACGTAGATTCAAAATCTGCGTAGATGACTACTGGAATCCGATATTGGTGAACTGTTTTGTTAAATTGGATACACGCTCGAGATGGTGGTGGCAGACTAATCTTCACTTCATAATTTTCATTACAAAGTCTTTTGTGTTCTATCAACCACTCTAATCCTCCTTGTCTTATTTCTTTATATGTGAAACAAAAACATCTTTTACAGACTGTTAACCTACGCCTCTGTTTGATAATTGATTTCGAATCAAGGATGCAAAGTCCTTTATCCACACATAATGTGAAATTTCACCTTTAGTGATCAGTAGCAAATCAGTGTGGTTTCTTTGCTCAACTTTTACTACCCGCAAAGGATAAACGTTGTTCGAATCATCCAGACCGAAAACATTCACTGAAACGCCAGGATTTTTCTTTTCAAATTTGTCTATGTCTTTCAATGTAACTGGGTAGGTGAGGCCTTGAAAGTTGTAGCGGTGTTCATTTTCGTAATATTCTCTACCAACTCTTTCAGGATGATCTTTAACATACTTGGTTAACATTGCATACTTAAAACATTCATTACCTTCATTTTGCACATTCCTACACGATTTAGTGTTTTGGATTTTCTTTGGTAAAGGGATAAAACTACTACCCCTTAAACCATATCCATGCTTGTGAACCCTTACATCCATACCTTCAATTGATGACAAAGTCCATCCAGATCCTCTTCCTTCATGTTCTTGAAGTTTTGTTATAAGTTCTTCCAAGCATTCTTCAATAATATCATCGAGAGGTGAAGGTAAGGGTTCGGTTTTTGGTAATGAACGCTCTCAATGCTGTTTCACCATCAGTATTGTTAAACATAGCCTCTAACACCATTCCAAATTTAATAAAATTTAATCTTTGTAGTTCTTCCCTCAAGGTTCCACCAACAAGTTCCTTAGCCTGGGTTATAAATGTTTCCAGTTCCAATTGAACATTATTAATTTTGAAATGTGTTACAACTCGTCCTGGCAAGGCCGTGGTGCGCAGTTGTTTCACATCTTCTAGTTCTTCTTCAGTGTCCTCTTCTTCAGTGTCTTCTTCTTCTTCAAAAGGTCTTCTAGCAGTAGATGGTCCAGCACCAGCAAATTGGATCACACTAGGTCTTCTTCTTTGCATTTGCTGTAGATAGCTGTCCCAGTAGTCCGTCTGCTTCTGGTGCTCTTCCAAAAACCGGTCAATTGAGTCTAAGTCTATTTCATCCATGGTAATATCTTCTTTTCTATCTTCGTCTTCATGTAATTCTCTGTGTATGGTGAAAAGATCTTCGTCTTGAAAGATTTCCCCACAAATGTCGCAAAGAGCCATTTCAAACAGTTTGGCTTTGAATGCACACTCTGTGAATGTCCACGCAATAATGAGCAGCGCACTCCACCGGGACCCTTTATATCCGAGGCAGATAGGTGGGGAAAGTGACGTCATATGGAAACAGGTTATCACTCATGTGCTAAATTTAGCCTTTACACAACCGTTTGTAATACATTTATCAGTAGGCTTGATAAATTGATGATATTTGGTCTAGATTCAATAATTTGTACAAGTTTTTTCAAAGACGTCTGTTTGAGCAAGTTTATGTAGGTCAAGGTCATTTGGAATTATTATTTTGAGCGGGGGATAGAGCACTAAGCAGCATCATTTACTACAAAGTGCTCTATCCCCCGCTCACATTCTTTTTTTTTAACTTTTTGTTTAAACTTTTTACAAGGGTGAAACATCACCATCAGAGTCGGAATCATCCTCATCACGGAATAGGCAGCGATGACAATACATAATTCTTCTGGCAACTAACATCCTATCCATTGGACGATGGGGAGTGTCTTGTTCTTGTTCTTCTTCTTCGATTTCCAATTGGAATTCCATTTCCGACTCAGATGACGACTCTAATGTTTCGTAGGCGTGCAAGTCCACTTCATTGTCCGTTGAACCAGCTTCGTCAGAGTCCGTTTCAATATCCATTATCTCTTCCTCCTCCTCTTCTTGATCAACCGCAGGTAGTTGGTCCTCTACTTCTATAATTTCTAGAGGTATTACCTCCAGAATAGAGACAATTCTGTTGCGATGGAACACGGTGTTGTCAAGTGGAGCCATGGTATGGAAGTGTTGTATCCATCCAATTTGCTTACCCTTTTTATACCCCCACCAACTATACAATTTATGTGGGTCAAGGTCACGTAAAGATACCCTTTGAGCGGGGGATAGACCACTAAGCAGCATGCTAGTCCATTGCCGCAAAGTGATCTATCCCCCGCTCTGTTCTACAAAACCTCAATCAAGTCCAAGTCCAAGTCCTGTTTAACACATTTTATTCTAATTCCATATCCAATTTAAATATTTCAATTTCACATGGTTTACACTCCTGATGTATCAAACACTCCAGCTCCCTAAACATATCGTCCAGTTCGTCCAAATTATGATGTCCTACTTTTAACACATGAAGGTGGTTCATGCTTTGCATTGTAGCATGACCATCAACAAACAAGTTTCTTTTCCACGCTAACATAAATTGGCAGTTTTCTTGAAAGATTTTTCTCACCAAACAATCATACACAGCCGTCAACATGTCTCTACAATCTTCATAGTGTACCATCACAGAATACCTGTCCAAGTTAGCACCAAGCAGCGATCCACTCATTGTTTCTAGCGTTCCACTGGAAGGTCCAAAGCAGAATGAAGTCGAGATGTATAGACCCCCTCTTTTATACCAGTTAACCGGTTGTCCTTGCTGTAAAGTGGGTCAAGGTCATCCAATGCTACCCTTTGAGCGGGGGATAGACCACTAAGCAGCATGCTAGTCCATTGCCGCAAAGTAGTCTATCCCCCGCTCTGTATTCTACACACACACACACATGTCCCTGTCCAAGTCTTTCATTACATACCCAATATATATTCAGTTCCTTCATCATCACTATCACTCATCACTGCTTCCACAAACTCCACAGGATTAAAGTTAAATTGTTTCAATTGTTCTTTTAAGTTTTCAATTTGTTGGTCCTTTACTTCTAAAACACTGTGAAGGTGTGATATGTAGTCCGCTGCCTCGTTGATGCTTGCTACTCTCGGATCGCCTAACTTCAAGCTGGGAACTACACCCTGCAGCCTGTAGTACGCCATACGCCTTTCTTGCTCCTGCCGTTGACCAGGACTGAGCAAGCCTTGCCCGTCTTGGCTCACCTCCAGCAAGGTCCGTAGCATTGGAGCTTTGCAGGCGTTTGCCCGAGCAACAGTTATGCTGTGGAATGGTCGAGCAGGTCCACGAGTAGCAGGCAGGACGTTGGCAGCACGCCTTCTTGAAGAAGAAGAGGAAGCCTGAGAAGTTTTGGAGTTGAAAGCCATGTTACACTGCTGTATTCAGCTAAGCGGTACAAAGCAGAATAACCAAACTGCACGTTTATACCCGTATATATACACTTATCAGTGGTGGGGGTACTAGCTAGCCTTGGTAAAGTGGGTCAAGGCCATCCAAAAACATTACCAGAACGGGGGATAGATCACTAAGTGGCATGTTAGTCCATTGCCACAGAGTGATCTATCCCCCGCTCTGTATTCCGCATTCACACACACATTCATACAAACACACAAGTCCCAGTCCGAGTCTTTACCCACACACCTATCCACTCTCATCCTCACTAGCATCACTGTCCACTAAAAGATCTTGACACTTCATAATTAGTCTGTCATATTTTCTCAGGATTGAATTTGCCTCACGGATTACATTCTCTAACACCCTATCCTTTTCCTCTATAATTTCATTGTACGCTTCAAATACATTTGGTGGTGTCTGTGTAGATGCATTTGATGTGGTTGGTTGCGGGTTGGTAGGAGGCCGGGCCGAGCTGGAGGCTCCACTGCTGCAAAGCTCCTTCTTCACAGGGCCAAAGCCGGAAATCCGGACGCGACTCCTTACATACCAGGCTGATCTAGAGGCTCCACTGCTGCTGCACGGGTCCTTCTTCACAGGTCCAAAGCCAGAAAATCGGACTCGACTGCTTAACAGAAGGCTCGATCGGTTGGGCCCAACACTTGAGCTAGAAGCTGAAGAGTTTCCAGACATGGTGCGAGGTGTTCTGCTTAACGGATGCAAGCTGAATGAGCGGACATTGGATTACCACTCCTATATATACCTATTTGTAGTGGTAGGGGCGGGGTGGAGGAGGGGGTGGGGGAGGGGGTGGGGGTGGGGGAGGGAATGGGGAATTTGGGGGGGGGGATAGCTTAAGGACTTCCACTAAATTTCCCTTACTCTTCCCGGTCATCGGTTTTACATACCTTTAGCAAACCCATCATTTTGGTTTCTTCAATAACTTTACACAGCTCAAAGACCCAAGCAAACAGCTCATCTATGTTGTTATAATTAATTTTTGTCCAGTGTTCATACTTATGAGTTTGGTTGTTTATAATACATAGATAAAATGTAGACCCATCTCGTCTTATACAGTGCTCAACTTCCATTCTATGCCGATTTAGCACTTCCCAAACATTGTGTGGATCTATCAAGAAGTCACCACCTTTGTAATTGTACCGTGACATGTTTACACGGAGTACAGAAACAGACTGAAGCAAATGAACGGCTCATACAAGCTTAGTAAGAGCATTAGAGTGGGGGGTATCACGTGATACACGACATTAGTTGTAAGGTTAGCACTTTACTTTAAACAGTAATTTATATGGGTCAAGGTCATTCAAACTTTGAAAAATTTTTACCTCCAAACACTTGTAGCAAGCTACAAGTGTTTGGAGGTAAGTTTTTATTTGTTAAAGATTTTCGTAACTTAGTCTTCACCCTCAAGGACACGGTTTGAGATTGTCCCAGTGACTTTACATCACCGCCAGGTTAAAGTATTATACAAGTCAAGTATTTTTTTTTTATTATTTGACTTGTGTAATACTCCTCTCCCTTACTTTAAGAGGGTTAGGACTAAATTTGGAAAAAATAATTTGGAAGAAGAATTTTTGTTTTTTTAAATATCGTCCAACACAACCTAACAATTTAGAATTTCTTTTGGTAGGCCTACATCCTAATCCATTTCCCACACAGATTGGCATCCTTCCCTTCGTATTAGATAGCCTTTTTTATGGATGAAAAATTGTCTTTGTACCATCCGAACGGGTACTTTCATTGTATGAAGGCTGCCATCACCTTTTACAATGATTTCTACTTTGGCATCAAAAGCTCCATAAGTTTGAGCAATAAAATAATATTTTTCATCCATTTTAAGTCTTCTAATATCAAGCGGTTGCGGACTGTGGGGATGTCTGGGTTGGGATGTTTTAGACCTAATGTTGTTAAGACTGTAGGGTCTTACTCTCGGAAGATTGATGTTTTTGTTCAAGTGCGTTTGGCAACGGTCTTTATCTAAAACAGCAAACTTCTGACAGCAAAGAATCCCAAAGTCTTTTGACATCCATACGTAATCGCATTTATTACCCTTGCCAGCAGGGAGTTTAACACGCTTACGTTTTTGTGTTGGACGCTTTACTGGAGTGTTTTGGAGCTTGTCAGGTTTAGGCTGGCTAGAAGGAATGGGGGTGGGAGGTGAAGGTTTAAGTAGGTCAAAAGGTAGGCTGCAGACAATTTTGGGTGGGGTAGGTGAACGGGTTAGGTCGATTGAGGGAAGTTCGGGGGAGAAGATTGATTTACGGGGTGGTTTGGTTGGTGTAGGTGGCATGGGGGATATGGGTGAGGGACATTGGGATTTGGTGTAGGATAGGATTTTCTTAGTTCGACTGTAGGGGGTTATCCTCGACCTTGGCGCCTCTTCGAACACCGCAGATTCCGATCCCGAGTCCGATAGCAGAGAGAGTGCTGGAGAGGCTATCAGGACTCGTCCGCTGGTGTTCTTTGAAGATGCCGCGGGTGCGCCAGCCTCTTCCGAAGCCGAAGGTGCGCCAACCTCTTCCAATGTTGGTGGCAATGGTGAAAGGCTGGGCATCGAGGCAGGCTGCGGTGGCGGCGGCGGTGGCGGCATCGTCAGGCAGCTCAAAATCTGCGCTGTCATGAGGTATTCTAGGATCGGAGCGGAGGACGATGAGGGCTGAGGCGTGTTGGCCGAGGTTGAAGAAGCTGGTGGGTAATTCTTGAGCTTAAGACCCATCTTGATGAAGCGAATAAATGAAGAGTAAATATGAAAAGAGTAAATATGAAAAGAAGATTGAAATAAGTAAATAAAATCTCAGGAGCGAGAGAGGACCGTCCGGTACGGGAACCTGGACAGGAATGAGAAGTGCATGCCACCCGGCCGCCTTATATCCCCGCCGGGGCTGCCACGCCCAGGATATCAGGGGTGGGGGAGGGGGTGGGGGTGGGGGAGGGGGGGGGGTTCGCACTTTTTGTCGGGGGGGGGGGGGTTCGCACTTTTTGTCGGGGGGGGGGGGGTTCGCACTTTTTGTCGGGGGGGGGGGGGTCAATTTAAAACAATAAGCCTCACTTAAGGCGTTTATGTTAACATCGCTGAAGCCTCCAAAAAGACACACATATAGACGAGTCAAACCTTGTGTGTTACTTGACTTGTACATTTTTTTAAAAGAGCTTAATATATTTACCTTGTTAATAAGACCTGACTGTTAAAGAATTTTGAAAACTTTTATATATTTAGGTCAAGGTCACGGTAAAACTTTAAAAAATTAAGCCCCACACCCCCGATGGGGGTGTGGGGCACTTGGGTTGTCATCGCTGTAGCCTCCAAAGAGACCCAACTATGACAACAAGGCAACATCCAATGTCGTGTTCCCTTCGCCACGCAAGACTTGTAAACATTTACTGCATTGTCTTTTCAATAGCTAACAAAACATTTACTTAATTTTGAGAGAGGTTGAGGACAGCCCTAGTGGCTTACGCCCTCGGTCCGAGTGCAGGGGCCACCGCAAATTGGCCACAGCTGTGGTCTGCATGTCAGCATACAAACGGACCGAGTCCCAAACCCAGCCGCAATATTGCATGCCTGAGAGGACCCATGCTAAAATTGGTTTAAAATTGTTTTACACGGGGGTCTACTCCCGTACCCTACCTTTACTATTTAACTTTATCAATGCAGTAAATTTTTATAAATCTTTGTGGGTCAAGGCCACACGGACATTAAAAAAATTTCGGCCCCCGTACATCCATGGCGAACCACGAATGTTCGGGGGCCTTGGGGACTAAAAACACAAATAGCTAACAAAGATTCATTTACATAATTTTGAGTTTCCAGAAGGGAAACAAGAGGTTGAGGACAGCCCTAGTGGCTTACGCCCTCGGTCCGAGTGCAGAGGCCACCGCAAATTGGCCACAGCTGTGGTCTGCATGTCAGCATACAAACGGACCGAGTCCCAAACCCAGCCGCAATATTGCATGCCTGAGAGGACTCATGCTAACGTTGGTATAAAATGCTTTTACACGGGGGCCTACTCCCGTTCCCTGACTTTACAATTTACTTTGAGCATTGAAAAAGCTCAAGGGGGGATTGCTAAAACAAGCGTATACACTTTAGAAACATATAACACACTTACAACACACAATTGAGCTCAACGTAGTCAATGCTGGAACAAGCACATACACATTAAACACATATAACAAACAAGACACAAAGGATAAAAGACACAGGAGACATAGGGTACAAGTAAAACACTCTCATATAAAACAATTCCCAATACCCAAACGCAAGCGCAATATCTTACAACTAATACAAGTCTTAAAGTTAGAGTAGACTTCGCTAAACACTGAAGGCGCCATTCAATGTTTAGTGATGCCTATGGCGGTCCGTCCCGGTCGTTCACGTTCAACGCGCGGGAGCGGACTGCGAGCCGGCTCTGGCTGGACCCCCTTATATCCCCGCCGGGGCTGCCACGCCCAGGATATCAGGGGTGGGGGAGGGGGTGGGGGTGGGGGTGGGGGTGGGGGGGGGGTTCGCACTTTTTGTCGGGGGGGGGGGGTTCGCACTTTTTGTCGGGGGGGGGGGGGGTTTCGCACTTTTTGTCGGGGGGGGGGGGTTCGCACTTTTTGTCGGGGGGGGGGGGGGTTCGCACTTTTTGTCGGGGGGGGGGGGGGTCAGGTAAGTTAAGTGGGTCAAGGTCACCCACAACACTTGTACTCTAAGTGTTGGCTATACCCCCACCACAACTGGGTCCCTAGGCTGCACAACACCGCTTCGCCAGTATGTCTCCGGCTTCCATGCGGTGCGTCTCGCTGTTCTCTAGCTCTCTATATGTAAGTAATTTTACAAGTTCTGAATGTAGGTCACTACACTTTAACTCTGGGACGATATCGACTTGTAGTATTTCAGTGTTTTGACTCAAGGTCATCACACTTTAACTCTAGCACATCGGTTATCGTACCAGAGGTGCTCAATAACCTAACTTGTAATGTTTAGGGTGGCGTTTGCACGCCACGTGGTATCGCCATGAGTGTCCAGTCCAGGTTTTAAGTTAAATTAATTTTACTGTAATCTTTTCCATTTCCGCTTCGTTTTGCCAAAGTATAAGGTGTCGCTTAATAAAGTGGTATTTCTCTAAAGTTATAGGAGATTGCAAGGATACAATTAGTTTATTTAGGAGACTCTTCATCTTGGAGTTTAACACAATTTCCACTTTGACTTTGCTTCCTCGGCTCTCACAGCCTAAGCTGTACAGAAATGTTTCTTCTAGTGCCAACTCGGGCCAAGAGAACAGTGTGTTGACTGTAGGACAGCTCATGGTGAAGTGATGCGATACTCCAGCGTACCACCTCACTTTCCCCCGCCACTGTGACCTTCCCCCACTCCTGCTGTTTCCCCCACCTCTTTTCCCTTGACTCATGCGCTACAAGCAGTCTCTCAGTATTGTGCGGACTTTTGTGAGGTGAAGCCATGTCGCAGGACACTTTAGGTAAGAAACTTAGCCGTGTTAAGACTTTATTAGTTGCTCACTGTCCACCACTCAAAGTTAAGAGAGTTTCAACTTTAGCTAAGTGGCGCAAACTGTTGCGCGGACACCCTAAGTTTTATACAAAACAGACTAATGTCAGTTTTACTGATGAGGATTTGTTTAAAATATTGGATGAAATGACTTTTCCTTGCAAAATTCAGTTAGTTACTCCCATTCCTGACAGTTTAGAGTCTTAGTCTCTCAAGCCGATATACCTAGCATACACAGAGCCTGACAGTCAGTCACTCGGTGGCTGTCGTGGGGTGCGCATCGGTGTCGGCGCTCCGTTGTTAAGTGTTCAAGGTCACAGTAACATGAAATTGCGGGCGTTGTACTGGTTCAAGGTCACCTGAGGAATAACCGATTGCCCATTTAGGCAGAGTCATGTCAGAAACTCGAGTTTAACTTGGCACTTTTGCCGTTTCTCGTCGAAAATTCGCTCCAAGTGGTCAAGGTCACGGGGACTCTGACTGAAACTCGGAACGTAGTGCGAGAAACGGCAAAAGTGCTAAAAAATTTTAAGTTTCTGCGTGACCTTGACCTTAGTGGCGTCGGTGACGTCATTTTGATGACGTAAGGGGTGATGACGTCATCAGCACGTCATTTCTGTGACGTCATGGGTGTGACGTCATCGAAATGACGTCATTGGTGATGACGTCATCGATGACGCAATCGATGACGTCATCGATGACGTCATCGGTGAGGTCATTGACCTCGATGACGTCATCCCTCAGGTGACCTTGAACTGGGCCAGCGGCCGCAATTTTACACTACTAGTAGCTACAAAAAAAAAAAAAAAAAAAAAAAAAAAAAAAAAAAAAAAAAAAAAAAAAAAAAAATACCCCCGTCTCAGCAGACCTGCGAACTCAGCGAATTTCCAATGCAATTTCATATTTTTTACTTTCCCCATAAAAACACCATTGGATCGAGTATGTAGGTTTGCTGCCATGGGGTGTTGTTAGATAATCTAAGTTAATCAATAATTCGTGAATGTAAACACAAAATTGTATCAAGTTCTGGCAATTTTTTATATTCCCCATAAACCCCATGGGGGTGAGTATGTAGGTTTGCCGCCATATGGGTTTTGTAAGAAAGTATAAGTTAAACCCTACCTAGATAATGTACATACCAAATTTGATTAAGTTATGTCAATAAATAAGCAAGATATAGGGTTTTCTTGATTTCCCATAAGAATAACATGGAAAACATATTTTTGGGTTTTCTCCGTAACCAGTTATGCTAAGATAAAAATTCAAAATACCAAATTGTTTGTTTTTTTAAGCTCTTTTAAACGGTTTTGGTTAAACTTGATGAATTTTGAAAATGAAGGTCCAAAAATGCCAAAAACCCATTTTCACCCCTTTGAAACCCCATAAAACCCCTTTCCCATAACCCGACAGTGCTGGTTCGCGAACTCATGAAAATAGACCTGGTCTTACACCTTCATACCAAATTTCATCAAAATCGGAGGTCCCTTTCAAAAGTTATCAGAACCACGGACACACACACACACACATATATATATATATATATATATATATGAAAATGAACGAACGGTGTTTTTGGCTTCTGGGGACTTCAAAATGAAAAAGTAAAGTGGTCCCGGGCTTAGGTCTTACCATGGCTACTACCGTAATAGCGTATTCCCTATAGGGAAATCCGCTAAAAAAAAAAAAAAAAAAAAAAAAAAAAAAAAAAAAAAAAAAAAAAAA
>JAQYXR010000344.1:0-107480 GCA_030545055.2 Neoaliturus tenellus
GGTTATTGCCTCTATAAAGGTGGGTAGTTTATCGCGCTACAAACATTCATTGCCTCGCATCCGCTCGGACATCATCTCTCGTTAGTTTTATGTTATGACTACTTCACTTACTAGGTTTGAGGTTAGAATTATCCATGGAATAGCCTTCGTAAATTCTAACCTATAAAATTACTACTCTGGCTTTCTGTTTCAATTTCTTTTACACTTCATTTTATATCTCAGTCTTCTTTTAACTTCTGAACTTAACACATCGGTTATGATGACTGCACAATGTTTAAAATTAAAGCTTTTGCGAACACAACACATATTACAAAGTACTTCTAAACCTTCAATTTCAAAGTGTAGAACTAATTTAAATAGAGTTAGGAAGAAGTACAGTTTTAACCCATTATACTCTTCAAAGACTTCGCAGGTTAATGTTGATGATAGTGTTATTTACAACATTTTGCATTCTATGTTACAATTCAACAACTTTAAACTTGTTACACCTATCGACTGTGTTCAACAAGTTTTTTTATTTTACCCCTACTATTCCTCATATAAGCGCTGTCACCACAATTCCTACTTCATGCTCCTCTATTCTCTTCAGCTGAGCTAAGGTTTGAGGTTAGAATTATCCATGGCGGCCGCCATGTTTAATTCAGTTTCACCACATAGAGTCTGCAACCGGTTATTGGTCTAAAGGAGTGGGGGAAGGGGTGGTGGGGGAAGGTTGCCGTTTTATAAGCCCTCTCCCTAGGCGGCGCTTCTCATTCGATCGCCAACTTTCAAACAATAAACACCTCTCCCATGGCACGAATAAATTATCCCACTATCACCAACTAGTTCAACTTTAAACTATTTCTGGTGGTAGTTGGGTAGGCTTTTTTAAAACTTACTCTGGATGACCTTGACATACTTTCCAGGCCCCCAGTTATAACTGTTGAATTTCAGTTTTCATCTTACTCTTAATTTTTGTTCAACTTTTAGAGTTTAGTTAACACAGTTGAATTTTAGTTTTCAACTAACTCTTAATTCATGCCCAATTCTACTTCAAATACAAGGCATATGCTCTCGCCATCTGCACCCCAGCATCTGACGCCATCTGCTCGAGCAGCTGCTCGGGCAGCTGGCACGACTTCCGGTCCAGAAGTAACCAAAACACACTACTACAAACTAGGGGACCCGTGTGGCAAATTGCGCATTTTGTAATAAATTTCTTTTTGTTTGTAAGGCACTCTCCTACAGTACAAATCGAAGGAATTATATAAGACTTTTCAAACAATTGATGTTGATTATGCACTGACAGACGATATATTTTTGTTTGTAATCTGACCTGAAAATTAATCTGAAGCTAATTAGCTGCTAAGTTACAATTCACATTAAAAATGTTATAATGAAAGTTGGTTAACATTTTAAAGCGCCATCGAGAAATAGCTACTTCGAGAAATGGCTAGGGGGCGAAGCCCAAAACGAAATGACCTTTTTAATCACCATTCGTCAACGCAATAGATCTTGAGCTTTAAATTGACACCTCAATTAAAAAAAAATCGGTTAAGTAGTTCGAGAGAAAAAGGGATGTATCATACAAAACCCTCATAGAATTAAGAAGATAGATATTTAGATGAATTTCTATATCTTACTCTATTCCAATACGATGGATATTTTTGTGTTCAAAAATC
Organism: Neoaliturus tenellus; assembly: GCA_030545055.2. NCBI lineage: Eukaryota > Metazoa > Arthropoda > Insecta > Hemiptera > Cicadellidae > Neoaliturus > Neoaliturus tenellus. Next base: position 1,662 of record JAQYXR010000344.1, read on the forward strand.
TTAAGATACGAATACCCTGTAACTTTATAACGATAGCATGAAAATTAATACTGATCCAAAGTGAACACAGCAAAATAAAATTTTTAATTTCTGGAAAAGGTGGTGCTCATACGAGTTTAACGTATGATTTGACATTTGATTTCATTTGTATTTGAAATTTTTGAGTTTTACAAAGTGATCCAACAATTTCTTTTTTTAATGTTGGGTCATTGAATTAGGTGGTTTTGTAACATATCGACGTAAAGCTTATCTTATCGGAAGAAAATCAAATACAAATGCAATCAAATGTTGAATCATACGTTAAACTAGTATGAGCACCACCTTTTCCAGAAATTTAAAATTTTATTTTGCTGTCACGTCACTTTGGATCAGAATTAATTTTCATGCTATCACATAAAGTTACAGGGTATTCGTATCTAAGATTCTGACGTTTGCTGTTTTACTTCCGATTCGATAAGCTTTACGTCGATATGTTACAAAACCACCTAATTCAATGACCCAACATTAAAAAAAGCAATTTTTAGATCACTTTGTAAAACTCAAAAATTTCAAATACGCAAGTGCAATCAAATGTCAAATCATACGTTAAACCTTTTCCAGAAATTAAAATTTTATTAAAAAAAAACTCAAACTTTGCTAATATAAACATATCTTAAATCATCCATTAGGCCTAATCTATCTATATATTAATAGGCAAGCATGTTTCATTTCCTCCTTTTTTCTCAGCTTGTGGGCATCGTAGGACAAATCCACGCATACCGTTAGAAAGATATTGTGCTGTAGATGAGCAGAATCGGGTATAAATTCACTACGCCCACGGGGCTATGCCCTAAAGGCTTTCAAAGTTTCCATGTTAATCTTATGAGAGAAGGATAATCGAATGAATCATAAGACAGCTGTTGACTTAACACATGCTAGCAAATCAGAAAAAAACATGCTTCAGTTATAACCAGCGAGCACAGAACAAAAATAGAGGGGTCACTCGTATCCAAATAACATTACATTAGGTGAAGCCAATTTCCCCCTCCACTTTTGTGGGCAAAATGAGTCAAACAGATGATTTTTATTTTTATTTTGAAAACGTAAACAAGTTAGTAAGCAAGGATTTTTTATTGTTTTTTTGGTTAGGAAATATTTTTTTGCGGCATAGTTTGAAAACATGAGTTGAAACTAACTTACTCATGCTTACTCATTTGTTTAGTATAACTTATATTTTATGGGAAATTTTACGATCTTTGGTAATTGAAATTAATTAGGTTGAAGAGAAAGAAAACTCCGGCCTGAGGCGCGTCTCGGCCGATGAGCGCTGCCCCTACGAGCATCGGCTCACTGCAGGCACATGAATGAATAAAATTGAAACGTTTTCACTGTATATTAGTTATTTTACCTCCTTTTTCTGATCTAATTGTAATACTATATTATTTTGGGTACAAGAAAAGAAGCAAGCTTTTGTTCTAAGTTTTATTTATACAAGTAAATATCCTTACTAACTTATCTAAAATACATATCAAGGTCTACTGACCTAGAAGGTAAAAACTTTCGTAAGGTGGCGTCTAACACGATTGCTGTAAAGTTTATCGTTGTATTGTTTACTGTAGTGAAACAGCATTATATTAAAATACTTCCTACTTACAGATTTTAAGAGAAGGATCAACGATCAAAATGGTTTTGCTCTAACTCTTGTTCATGGTAATGTTCAGTGTTGAACAGTGTAAGGCCAATACAATTGTTTAAAACTTTTGAAATTAAAACTTTAATGACATTTGCTGTTGTTGTTATTTTCTTTGAATTTAAAAAGTTTTTGACAATAGCTTCACAAATGAGACATATTTTCATCAGAGGGTTGGATAAGCCCAACTCTGTTCTTACAATATATTAGGCTATTGCATTTTGGATTTTCTTTCATCAAAAGCTCTAAACAAGATTCACATGAAATTTTCTTCTGAATTTGTCTCACTAGAAAACCAGCAACATATTACACTATATCGCAGGCGATATCATCAGTAGAGTCAAAAATAGTAAACATAACCTCAAATAGTAAAATTGTAAACAACTAAACTCAAAGCTGACGGTGGCGCTCGGGACTAGAGTGAATCACCGTTCCCCCCACTACTTTTGTGGGCCTAGCCGCTGTCAGAATTGGCTTCACCGCTGCGCTCAGCTGGCCTCTCTATTTTTGTTCTGTGCTCGCTGGTTATAACAGACTGTTTTAACAAATTGGATCCAGATGGTCAACATCAAGTAGAAAAATTTTGGTTGAATTTCAACCAGGAGGCGATCTCTAGTATATATAATTCCGTAAGCGAATCGGTCCCCACGAAATATCTCGAGTTAGAAGAAAGGTAGGGTAACATACGATGGCTCATTTTAAAGCTTGAGGGCCAAGGACGCAAGGAAAAATACCAGAATTATCAAAAGTTACCTGGGCTTTGCCCCATTGGACCTTGAAGTTCCAATGTTAATCTAATGGGAAGAGGATTTTTAGATCTATACAAGTATGATTAAGCAGATGTTCCAGTGTTTTATCATATAAACTCAGCTGATTATTGAGCAGATATTTTGAGTTAAGATAACTGTATGATCATAACTTTTTAAAATTGGCAATGCACTATAAAAAGGAGAACATTAACAGTCATGAACAGATTACGGATCCACAGAAGATTTAATCTTCATGACCCCATCTATTTCATTAAGGAAACAGGAGTACAATGATTTTTATGCTGAATATACCACAGTTAAAATTGGCTAAGATGTGGCATGGTTGATATAATGATTAATTGTCTTTACTCAGTGAATGTCGTTTAGTGTTAATGTTTTATATATTGGCTATTGAGTAGTTAAAGTTGAAGATTTTTTTTTATCTTTAATTTTATATTTGCAACTGTACAAAAAAAATACAACGAGCAAATTTGCTAATATCATAAAAAGAACAATAACACGAAACATAAGTTGAAGATTTGAATAGCTTTGTTGAGTGTTTGTTTATTTTCGACTAACATTGGTTAGGCTCCGTAAGAAGAATATTTTATTCTGGTTTTATCCATTCTCTTATTTTTTATTTACGTAGGTAGTAGGGAAACAATAAACGTCCGTTAATCCATAATGACGGGCAGCTTTTTATGTAAATTATAGTTGTGCAATATATCGATCAGAGTTCTACTTCATTGACGAACATACAAAATAGACTACAATCAAAGCACGAGGGACGTCGGTGGCACCTCCGGTAGGGGGGCATGGGGGCACGGTTGCAATATGGGGTAAAAAGGGGACACGGCGGGAGCGGGCAACGGAGGTACTGGGAGGAAAGGCGGCACCGAACCATGGGGAGCATATTAGTGTCGGGGATATGGGGGCACAAAGAGCACGAGGGTTGTCAGTGGCACTGGAGACAGGGAGCCAGTAGGGGCACGGTGGAAGCTTAGGGGACAGAGGCGCACGGTGGAGGCATAGGGGACAGAGAGGCACAGGGAGAACGGCTAGCATGAGGGCACGGGAGCATGGAGGGTATGAGGGTGGGGGGGACATATGTGGCACTCTAGGGGAGGAATGAGGCTGCACTGGGGCACGTGGTGGCGGGGGTGCGGGGGACAAGGGCACTAGGGACGTCGGTGGCAAGAGGTTTAGATGAGTATTTGGGGGGAGGGGGGCACGGGGCCACTAGGAGGAACGTCGGGCATGGGGGCACGGAAACACGAGGGTTACGTGGCGGGGGTGGGAAGGCACAATGGGCACTAGGGGCGTCGGTGGCACAGGGTACGAGAGTCAGATGGGCATGGGGGCACGGGGGAGGCTTGAGGGACATAGAGGGCTTGGGGACTACGGGGAAGAACTGTGGGCATGTGGGCATGGGAGTACCGTTGGTGCGGGGGCATGGGGGTACAAGGGTTGTTGGGGGCACTGGGGTTATTGGGGCATGGGGTATAGGGGGCATGGGGAGGAATGGGGGCACAAGGGGTACTAGAGACGTCGGTGGCATGGAAGGTGGTTGGGCATGGAGCGCACAGGGGAGGAATGAGGAACATAGAGGGCATGGGGGCCATGGAAGAACTGCAGGGATGTGGGCACGAGAGATTTGGGGGCACAGAGGCATGAGGGGGCAAGGAGTAAGGGGGCATGAGGGGTACTCGGGCCCCGGGTGCATAGGGGGTACAGGAAACACGGGTCAAGATCGGTGAACGGGGGCACAGGGAGACATGGGGTCATCGCGAGTGTGGGGGAATGAGGGGCATGGGGGTCCAGGGTGAAGGAGTGTACAATACTAATGGGCTTATGTTGTATTGAAAAATTTTATTTATTTGAATTAAAAACTCATCATGGACACGTTTAAAGTTAAAACTATTTTTACCGCGTTTGGTATAATATAATAGTGCAATAATTTTTTCCCACAAAGTAGACTACAGTATTTTAATACAGTGGAAATTATTGGTAAATAACTGATTTGATACCTCCAAAAAGTTGCGTTAATTAAGAAAAGTTTTTATTAGAAAATCAAAACGTGTAAATTTACACTACAGCTTGAGAAAATACAGTAATACTGCAAAGAGTTCATAAATTGAAAATCATTTTTGGCGACAACATCACTATTTTTATTTTAGGGGCCTTTGCCCCTACAAGCCACTAGTTAATTATATTTCTATAAACTTTCTAATGGTTTTTTAAACAAATCAAAACAAAATTTTGAAACAAAAAACATCAGAAATCAACTAAAATTTTGGTTAGGATTTGGCCAGAAGCGATCTATAGTTACCATTATTTTACGAGGTAAATAATCAACCTAACAATATGGACCCAGCGAAAATCTGCTGTTTCACGGTTGCTTGCTCAAATGACCCGTACTATTTATCCCAGAATTTTCCACAAGTTATTCAAATGCATACATTTACTTCAGAATGCGCATTAGAATTTGAATAAAGCAAAAGAGCAAGAGCATATTTTAAAATTTGTTCTAAGATAAATATTTAAAAATATATATTTTTTATTCGAAATTCTAAAAACAGCCTCGGTAAAAAATGTTGTGTGAATTAATATAAAATTGAATAAAACACTTATTACATAAATACAGTAGACAATTATTCCTTCCACAAAAACATATAATAAATGGGGAGAAAATGTTTTAATGTTTTTGTAGTCCTTAGTTATAATGTAGGAGTAAGGAAAATTAAAAAATGTGTTAATGGTAACCTATAAGATTATTTTGGAAGCAATCAATAAAAATTAAGTAGGCAAATTTGAATATTATTGTCTTTATAAGAGTAGGCATACAAATCAAATAAATTTTAATAATAGATTATAAAAAATATAAATGTTGTACAGTTTTTTTATAAATTTGTAATGCTGTCAACACCTGCATTACGAGGTTGTAACAGAATTGCAAGGAGCGCGAAGGAAGTATTTAACATAGTGCATGTAAACAATAGCCCTATGTGATGCACTCCATGCGATCATCATATACTACCAACCTAATCCATACATCTACATTTTCTTCCTCTTCAAAATGACATTTCATTTGACTAGTAATAACGATGTACACTACATCAAAAAACAATTTCAGCAAACGGCCGTCTGCCAGCCGTTCGATATTTGTTATAGAGTTCGAAAATACGTATATTATTGGACATTCAAACCTATAAAACCTTACGATAAATACTATTAGGAACTCTTTTGACAAACCAGAGGTGCCAAATACAAATTTATACGATACAAATTACTACCTGAGCTAGGTAAGTTCAAAAAGTAATGTTTCGACGTTTCAACGTGGTGGCTACTTGGATTGACGTCGCAAAAAATCTACAAATATTCTATGAGTTATTAGTTGCTGTAACACAACTACTTATCGGTTATCTCTGATTATAATAAGAAGTTACAGAATATTACCTTTAATATGGCATAATAATGTAACCACTTCCAAGTTGTTTTTCACCGGTGTTTTACTAGTACAAAATGTTTAGACGTAAATGTCCGTTTCGCGGCCGGGGTACTATAAACGGCCGTCTCCCACTGCTCTAGTTAAATATTGTCTATTTACTTTATTTTATTTTTTGCACGGGGTCTTTGTAAGCGCGGGGCCCGGTGCGGTCGCACCGCCCTAAGGCCGGCTCTGAGGATCGGTGCCAATCTGACGTGGTGACAACTTGACGCCGGCCGCTTGGGGTGACAATCTGTCGTGACAGTGCCCGACAGGTTGGAACCTCGAGAAAGGATCGGTGCCAATCTGACGTGGTGACAATTTGACGCCGGCCGCTTGGGGTGACAATCTGTCGTGACAGTACCCGACAGGTTGGAACCTCGAGAAAGGATCGGATCCAATCTGTCGTGGTGACAACCTGACGGGGAGTGTTATTTCAGGGGATCGGATCCAATCTGACGCCGGGTGCTAAAACCCCTCGGTGCCAATCTGTCGTGGTGCCAACCTGACGGCGACCCTTTGCTGCTAGTAGAGTGTCATAAGAAAATATAGATTAATCGCTTCCCAGTTAGTTAATGTGTATACTAAATTTTACCATGCTCTGTTATTTTCCCCATACAAAAATATTTGTGTGAGTATGTAGGTTTGCCATCATATGGGCGTTGTAAGCAAATGTAAAAACTCATACATATTAAATGTACATATTACATTTTATCAAGTTACTTCAATAAATAAGCTAGGTGCAGGGACGTATTTTTCATCTTCCAATTAATTAGTTAAGCTAAGTTAAATAATAAAAATTAAGTATTTAATTGTTTGTTTTTCAAGCTTTTTTTCAATTTTGTTAGGTATAATTATTGGTTTTTTCACTGAGAGGGAAACGTCAAAATTCATTTTTTTACTGTTTTAAAGCTTCATAAAATCCTTGATCTGACAATGATTTGAGCACTCATATACACCTTTATGTTAGAAAAATGTATAACCAGTAGAATAAAACTAGCAAGTTAACATGTGAGGAAAGCATCTAGAGAGCAATTTTTATGATGAGATAGCTTAGAAATAAAATTTAAAATTTAGTTTCACTGACTACACAACTAGTGAAGTGGAAAGTTAATTGCCAATTTTTCATGTAGTATTTTGTCACTTTCTTTTCCCCGTAAAGCATAAATTTTATTTTAAAAAGATTATAGAAAAAATTAAATGGAGTACACTAGCTTTTTATCGGCTCCCCAAAAAAATTAATGATATTTTTTCAAGTGCGCACAGAGTTTCGGTCTGAATCCCAGGGTGATATGACGCGAATATTACAGAAAATTAATTTTATTATTTTGTAAATTTAAATAGTGTATTATGAAGACATTTATGAATAACTTAAGTATTTGTGTTTCAATAAGGGGATCACATTTTGTTATCTCTACTTATCTATAATTATTAAATACACCAAGGGTTTTATTATGATTGGAACTCCTCCTATGATTTTCAATTTTGGTGTCGTTGCATGGAGTTTTTTTTTTTTTTTTTTTTTTTTTTTTTTGTAATTTTTCCTGCTAAAGATTGATTGAGAATTGGACTTAAATTAAATGCTATACTCATAATTGAAATAATTGTTAAATTTTCTATAAGAGACTGGGCAGAAACATTGTGACTGGGTTGAGAATTTTAAACATCTGTTGATGTACAGCTGTACAGATGTGTAGTTTTGGATTATTGCTGATACAGTAATTACAATATTAGATTCATCGGTGTTTGGGATTTCATTTCGGTGCAATTGATTTAGAACTAAACTTAAAATTTTTATTGATGACAAGTAGGCCTCCTGAGAGTATATCCCAGCCCTCTGATTGGTCGCAGGTCACGTGACCGATGACGTCATCACGCCCCGCCCCCTTGCTGGCCTCTGATTGGTCGGGAGCATGTCACGTGACCGATGACGTCATCAGGCCACGCCCCTTTTCCAAGATGGCGGCCTCCTAGGCCACGCCCCCAAGATGGCGGCCTCGGCGGGAAATTTCTTCACTTTTACCACGTGTTTGACCACGTGCCGTCTGTAAACTTATTACGTGAGTCAAGATGGCGTTTGAAGAATAAAATTTTCACTGTGTACTGCCGGGGTTTGAACCCGGGCCGCCAAGTTGGTGCGCCGCAACGCTGACCACTAGGCCATCACACTGTTGAGCTGAGAGCGTTGTAATGAGTCTAGTGACGCTGTAGTTTGGTGATTCTGTAGCTGCAGAGCGTACAGTCTGTAGTCCAATGATTCTCCACCAGAGCGTGGCACTGCCATCGAGGGAAGTTTGAATTTCATCATGTGAGCTTTTTTTAGTTTTATAATTCTCCACTAGATTGAAGCACTAACCCGCTATGGTGGGAAATTTGTTGTGTTTTTTGTCATGGAACCTTACCATATGATGTAGTTCAATGATTCTCCACCAGAGCGTGGCACTGCCATCGAGGGAAGTTTGAATTTCATCATGTGAGCTTTTGTTAGTTTTATAATTCTCCACTAGATTGAAGCACTAACCCGCCATGTCGGGAAATTTGTTGTGTTTTTGGTCATGGAACCTTACCATATGATGTGGTTTGATAAATTTTTATAGTTTAGCTGTCTGCAGAGCGTACAGTATGTTGTTTGACGATTTTTCACTAGAGTGTACTGTTTTCGGCAGAAAATGTCAATTTGACCATTTAAGTTTGGTAGTCACTGAAGCTCGATATTGCTATACTGTAGCTGTCGGCAGAGTTTGTTAGTTTGGCGACTCTCCACCAGAGTGTACCACTATCATCGCTGGAAATTTGAATTTTATAATGTGATTTTTTGTTAACTTTTTGGTCATGGACCCTTACTGTTCTACATAGTTTTAGAGCGTAGCTCTGCAAAAGTATGGTCTGTAATTTGACGTACATCCAAAAGAGTGTATTATCATCGCTATGGCAGAAAATTTGAATTTTACTGAGGGAACTTTTGTTTGGAGTCGCTGTAGTTTTAGGATTTTACATCATAACTGTGTGCAGAGAGTATGGTTTGTAGTTTGACGATTTTCCACCAGATTGTAGCACTTTCATCGTGTAAAGTTTGAATTTCATCATATGAGCATTTGCTAGTTTTTTTTTTTTAAATTTTCCACCAGATTGGAGCACACACCCCTCATGGCGGGAAATCTATTGTGTTTTTGGTCGTGGAGCCTTACCGTACGACGTAGTTTGGTGATTCTTCATAGTGTAGCTGTCTGCAGAATGTACAGTCTGTTGTATGACGATTCTCCAACAGAACGTACTGCCATCACCATGGCGGGCACAAAAAATTTACCACAACACATTACCATCGACCTCGGAGACCGGTCCGAAAGCTAGATACCCTGGCTTCTTATTTTTTTAAATTAAGGCTGCGTAAGGTGAACCCGAGCTGATCCCCTTCCGAAGCGTCAGCTTTCATATTTTCCACGAGGCTGAAAACCTTCCTCTGAGCCTATCGATCTCGGACACTCTCCTCCGGTGGAGTGTTAAATTTAAAAGTGGTCTTATGACCATACACCCTGAATCGCCTGACATACGTTTCACTGGTGTTGACAACGTTTACATGGTTCACGTCATCACCGACATTTTCGGTGTCACAATAAAATGCTAAGTGGTGACCATGTGAGTCAAGATGGCGGCTGTTTTGGCGGGAAATTCCAAACTTTTGACCACGTGTTCTAACCTCACTTTTGACACGTGTTTGACCACGTGAGTGAAGATGGCTGCTATTTTGGCGGGAAATTTCCAAACTTGTGACCATGTGTTCTAACCTACCTTTACCACGTGTTTGACCACGTGTTCTAACCTCACTTTTACCACGTGTTTGACCACGTGAGTCAAGATGGTGGCTGTTTTGGCGGGAAATTCCCAAACTTTTGACCACGTGTTCTAACCTCACTTTTACCATGTGTTTGACCACGTGAGACAAGATGGCGTCTGGCGGAAAAATTTAATAACTTTTGACCATGTGTTTTAACCTAGCTTTTGACCACGTGTTTGACTACATGAGTCAAGATGGAGGGAAATTTCCAAACTTTTGACCATGTGTTCTAACCTACTTTTACTATGTGTTTGACCACGTGGGTCAAGATGGCGTCTCGCGGGATATTTTTTAACCTCACTTTTGACAACGTGTTCTAACCTCACTTTTACCGCGTGTTTGACCACGTGAGTCAAGATAGCGTTCGCAAATTTTTACTGTGCCGAGTTTGAACCCTGGGCAATAGCCCCACTATGATGTGGCATTGGTTATGTTTTTCATCATGGAACCTTATCATGTAGTTTGATGATTTTTCAGAGTGTAGCTGTATGCAGAGTGTACAGTATGTTGTTTGATGATCTTCCTCCAGAGTGTACTGTTTTCGTTACATCAAAAAATTTTAATTTTACTATTTACATTTTGTAGTTATGGAAGTTTGATGTTTCTACGCTTGTTGGCAGAGCTGAGGTTCTTTAGTTTGATCTTTCCCCACCAGAGTGCAACACTACCAGAGAGTTGGCCAACCGAAATCAAGTATATTATTAGTAATGTGTATATGATATATGGTGGTACTGGTTGTAATTACTTAGCGGTATACACCAATATGGTTGCCCATATGACAGCTCTACGTGGGTTGATTGCAGCGTTTTCCATATCGGGACCAAGCAACGCAATAGGCTACACAGCTATGATGTGTAATTTTGAGATGTTTCTAGTTTACTGTTATCCCACTAGAGTGTACTGCGCGTATGAATACGGCCTTACCTGTTGTTTTGTCACCAGAGTGTATCACGTGTACGCAAGCACGTGTCGAATGAATTTCCCCAATTACCCGGCAATTTCCATGTAAATTCTCTGCAGTGTTACCAACTTATGTTATTTACTAAAAACATAGTCTATAAGGTATGTTATATACTACAAAGTACTGTATATACTATAGCGTATTGGTACTGTTGCCAACTTACAAAATATCTGCATTGCTAAAGAACTCCAACCTCACTTTTACCACATGTTTGACCACGTGAGTCAAGATGATGGGAAATTTCCTAACTTTTTCTCACATGTTCTAACCTCACTTTTACCACGTGTTTGTTCACGTGAGTCAAGATGGTAGGGATTTTCTAACTTTTACTACGTGTTTGACAACATGAATCAAGATGATGTCTTAACCTCACTTTTACCACGTGATTCAAAATGGTATTTTCTAACTTTTGACCACGTGTTCTAACCTCACTTTTACCACTTGTTTGACCACGTGAGTCAAGATGACATCTAGCGGGAAATTTCCAAACTTTTGACCATGTGTTTTAACCTACCTTTACCACGTGTTTGATCTCGTGAATTAAGATGATGGCTTAACCTCACTTTTACCATGTGTTTGACTACTTGAGTCAAGATAGCCTTTGCAAAATTTTCACTGTGCTGGGTTTGAACCCTGGGCAATAGCCCCACTATGGTGTGACATTTGTTATGTTTTCCATCATGGAACCTTACTATATGATTTTTCAGAGTGTAGCTGTATGCAGAGCGCACAGTCTGTTGTTTGACGATCTCCCACCAGAGTGTACTGTTTTTGTTACATCAAAAATTTTTAATTTTACTTTTTACATTTTGTAGTCATGGAAGTTTGATGTTTCTACACTTGTTGGCAGAGCTGAGGTTCTTTAGATTGATCTTTCCCCACCAGAGTGCGACACTACCAGAAAGTTGGCCAATCGAAACCAAGTATATTATTAGTAATGTGTATATGATATATGGTGGTACTGGTTATAATTACTTAGCGGTATACACCAATATGGTTGCCCATATGACAGCTCTACGTGGGTAGATTGCCGCGTTTTCCATTTCGGGACCGAGTGACGCAATAGGTCACACAGTTGTGATTGGTAATTTTGAGATGTGGCTAGTTTACTGTTACTCCACTAGAGTGTACGGCGCGTACGAATACGTCCTTACGTATTGTTTTGCCACCAAAGTGTAGCACGTGTACGTAAGCATGTGTTGAATGAATTCCCCCAATTTCCTGGCAATTTTCATGTAAATTCTCTGCTGTGTTACCAACTAATGTTATTTACTAAAACATAGTCTATAAGGTATGTTATATACTACAAAGTATATACTATAGCGTATTGGTACTGTTGCTAACTTACAAAACATCTGCTTTGCTAAGGAACAAGATCATTTGGAACTTTGAAAAATTGTTTCTTGGTGAGCACCTAAGAGGCAAAAGGACCTATGTTCAAAGTTGTAAGTAAATCCGTTAGGTAGTTCCTAAGATCTCGTGATGAGTCAGTGAGTGGGATTTTGCTTATACATATAATAATTAAGATTTCTATAGTTAGATTGCATTGTTTTTATATGTATCATTAAATCACTATTTCAAGACAGGAACCTCACATAGTGGGTATTTTAACCCCAATATGATGAGTGAAGGATGATTATGGCGCGACCTTATAGTCTTGTTACTGACTAAGGCCGACATTCTCCTTAGGCAGGACTGTTATTTATAGCCCAACAGACAATGGTATTTAGAGACCTACAGTTTACTGTGGAATCCGAACCACAATTTAAACCTCATATATACAAATTGGTCTAACTATGAGGATGGTCTTTCTGGATGACTATCAAAAGTGCGGACCTATTCACTAGTGCGGACGTTAATCCCCACCAGAGAATATCGCATCCACAAGCCATCGATTTTAACTATCTACAATTCATGACCTCCAAGTAGTATAATTACAGGACGTTGCCACCGTCCCAGTAGAATTTTTATGTACCATAAAGTATAATAGAACAACATTACCGCACTCTGGTAAAGAGTAATCTGGTTAATTACACATGTACTGCAGTCTGATGGGATTGTTTCGAAAGTTAAATGTACCATATGGTGTATTAAAATTGTAGACAGAAGAACAATGGAAACAACACAGGGTAATGGAACACTAATGGCAAGACTAATGGTAAATAATACATTTGTTGATCTAGGGGAGAAAACTCTAAGTATGAGCCACTATGCTCTGGTAAATAAAAATAACTTAACTCTAACCCCACTTTTACAATGTGTTTGATACGTGAGTCAAGATAGCGTTTGCAAAATTTTTACTTGGTTTTATCCCGGGTCGCCTTTTTAAACCAGCAAAGATGGTTCCCGCGCTTAATTCTAACGTGATTTATTACGTAACATTTGACCTTGGAGGCTGGAATCAGATTGTATAAAATACTAGACACTAGTATCTAACTACACACCATGTTTCAGAATTTTTGCTCTAATGGTAAGCATGTTATGGGAGAAAACCTGTAGGGGTTAATTTAAGAAAATATAACTGATGATGGTTAAACTTGGTTGAAAGAGTTACGTAGAGTACACATAGATACAACCCGAATCTGGTTCACCTCAGCCTTCAAACATCTGAGCAATAAGTGTAAAACAGTTAATGGTTGAAATTATCCCCGATCGAAAAACAGGATATTTTCATACGATACAATGGTAATAACGCTAGAATTAAGAGTCCCGTATGGTTATGATGATATTTTGTATTTTTAAGTTAGGGGTTGTTCTGGGGGTAGTTCACCCCAAGAGGATAGTTTATAAAAATTAAATGTTGTATGTGTACCCCTATACCAAGTTACAACCCTGTGGAAATATAAATGGGGGAGATACAAAACCGAAAGTGTCCAATAGAAACATGAACAGACTGTAGGCGCTAGTTGGTTGCGGAACGTACAGGAAAGTTCAACTGGATAAACCGACAATCGCTTTGCACACTTATCTATAGTTATCTCTAGCCAAGGTTATAAAGGCAGACAGCTTTCTTGTTGAGTAGCGCTTGCCACTATTAAAGGTTATAGAAGTTAACGAATACTTGGTTGATAGCGCTATTTCATTCTTTTCATTAGTTTGTTGAATATATTATACCTCCGCATCAGTTGACCGTTAAGTATCGTTTTAGTTTTAAATTTAAATTATATCTCTAAGGTCAAAAAGGTCATTTGTTCATAATTCGACAAAAGAATATTCCTCATTCAGTTCTTGGCCGTATCTCTCTTTCTAGACAAAAAGGTTTTTTAGCTCTTGCGAAACATATACTTGACTCCAGTTGTGTTTTACAGTTTTAGTTTTATACATTTCTATCCTTTTATTACTATCTACCTCTCACTTAGCATTTTATTGTGTCCTGCACTTTGTATAATTTGTAATAAGATGGACATGGAGAACAGTATTGAAAATGTATACATGATAAACGTTGTTGACACCGAAAATGTCAGTGATGACGTGAACCATGTAAACGTTGTCAACACCAGTGAAACGTATGTCAGGCGATTCAGGGTGTACGGTCATAAGACCACTTTTAAATTTAACACTCCACCGGAGGAGAGTGTCCGAGATCAATAGGCTCAGAGGAGGGTTTTCCAGCCTTGTGGAAAATATGAAAGCTGACGCTTCGGAAGGGGATCAGCTCGGGTTCACCTTACGCAGCCTCAATTTAAAAAATAAGGAGCCAGGGTATCTAGCTTTCGGACCGGTCTCCGAGGTCGATGGTGATGTGTTGTGGGAAATTTTCGGTGGTATCGTTCAGAGTATCGCTGACTCCATCAACTCGGCAAACACCTTCCAGGTCATATGTACTCGCGTCAATCTCCCAGTAGGCTCTGGCAGGATCCGCCCGAGTATGTTCAGCACATTCAATGAAGAATGTCACAAACGGCAGGGCATCATTGTAATAAATAATAAAGACCGACCCTGCCTGTCTAGAGCAATTGTTGTGGCTACGGCTAAGGCTAAAGGAAGTCCTGACTATAAAGCTATTTTTCAAGATAGACGGAACAGACAGCTTAACAAGGCGACAAAACTGATGCAAAAGGCCAGCCAGGGTGGAAATACCTGAAGAGAGGGCAGGTATCCAAGAATTGGTAAAATTTCAAGATCACCTTAAGAAGTATAAGATAACCGCCTATAATTATGACAGGAAAGGTCGAGATATGTACTTTGAAGGAAATAACCCTGACGCCCAGTTCAAAATCAATCTACTTTTCCACAATGGTTACTTCAATGTTATCACATCCCTTACTGACGCCTTTGCCTGCTCACACTTTTGCGAAGCCTGCCATGTCCCATACAGTAATAAAGGGGGCCACAGGTGTACCAGCATTACATCAGCCTGCCAGACTGTCTCCCCACCCTACACAAAGCAACACGGGAGCATAACATGCACTGAGTGTAACATGAAGTACAAGAATGAAATTTGTTTGTTAGCACACAAAAGCAAAATATGTAAATCAATCAGAAAATGCATGGACTGTAGAAATTTGTCAACTTGCTAAACAGAAAATCTGATCACGTCTGTGGGGAAGTTTTTTGTGTCATTTGCAGGGAATTCCTGGCTCCTGACCACCAGTGTCTTATGAAGGTTGACAAGTCTGCCCCAAAACCAAGGATGCCTTGTACATATTTTTCGATTTAGAAACGTGTCAAGACGAACCCATGGCCAACGATTACGAGTCCAAACTTCACATTGCTAATCTATGCATCTCCCAACAATACTGCTGGAAGTGCATAGAAGGGCAACATTGTGACACCTGTACTGACCGCACCAAGATTTTCACGAAAGACGAAAGATGTAATGGAAGCGTGCAAAAGCTTTAAAACCGTTTGCGTGATCGTCCACAACGGTCAAGGTTTTAATTTCAAATTTATTTGGAAACACATAATTGAAAACACTAAATTCACTCCTGAATTAATAATACGCGGAACAAAAGTGATCTTGATGGAATTAGACGATGTACGCTTTAATAGCAGTGAACAAGACTAATGGTAAACACCTAACACAACATTTGTTACGCTCTAGTGGAAAAATTCTAACCATGAAACACTGTGCTCCGGTATGCAAAATAACTTAGCTTCCACTACCCTTCCCCAGTAGTTGGTCATTTGTTAAACTGTGTCACTTCGAACCATCATGTAGAATAGAAACACATTACTCCACTCTGGTAAAGAGCAATCTGATAAATTACACATGTACTGCAGTCCGATAAAAAACGTGATTGTTTTGTAAGTCAAATGTTTCATACGGTGAATTAAAATTGAAGGCAGAAGAACAATGGAAAAACACATGGTAATGGAACACTAATGGCAAGACCACTACTAATGGCAACTTTCACTACCCGTAACCCAATAGTTGGTCATGTGTTAAGCTGTGGTAAAGAGCTATCATGCACTTTGAGCTGCACTTTGAACTATCATGTATAATAGAAACACATTATTCCACTCTGGTAAAGAGCAATCAGATAAACTACAAATGTGCTGCAGTCTAATTAAAATCATGATTACTTTATAAGTTAAATGTACCATATGGTGTTTTAAAATTGCAGTGAAGAAGACTGATGGCAAACAACACATTTGTTACACTCTAGTATAAAAACTCTAACCATGAAACACTGTGCTCTGGTATGCAAAAATAACTTAGCTTCCACTACCCTTCCCCAGTAGTTGGTCATTTGTTAAACTGTGTCACTTTGAAGTATCATGTAGAATAGAAGCACGTTACACCACTCTGGTAAAGAGTAATCTGGTAAACTACATATGTACCGCAGTCCAGTGGAAAAAATTATTGTATCGTAAGTTAAATATACCATATGGTGTATTAAAATTGAAGTGAAGACTAATGGCAAACATCACATTTGTTTACGATCTAGTAGAAAAAACTCTAACCATGAAACACTATGCTCCGGTATGCAAAAATAACTTAGCTTCCACTACGCTTCCCCAGTAGTTGGTCATTTGTTAAACTGTGTCACTTTGAACTATCATGTAGAATAGAAACACATTACTCCACTCTGGTGAAGAGAAATCTGATACTACACATGTACTGCAGTCCGATGGGATTGTTTCGTAAGTTAAATGTACCATATGGTGTTTTAAAATTGCTGTTAAGAAGACTAATGGCAAACAACACATTTGTTACACCCCAGTATAAAAACTCTAACAACGACCAACTGTGCTCTGGTATGCAAAAATAACTTAACTTCCACTACCCTTGCCCCAGTAGTCTGTCATGTGTTAAACTGTGACACTTTGACCTATCGTGTATATTAGAAGCACATTACTCAACTCTGGTAAAGAGCAAGCTGATAAACTACAAAGTGCTGCAGTACAATTAAAAAAATTATTGTATCGTAAGTTAAATATACCATATGATGTATTAAAATTGTAGTGAAGACTAATGCCAAATAACACATTTGTTACGCTCTAGTAGAAAGCATCTAATCATGAACCACTGTGCTCTGGTAGGTAAAAATAACTTATCTTCCATTACCCTTGCCCCAGTAGCTGTTCATGTGTTAAGCTTTGGTAAGGAGCTATCATGCACTTTGATCTGCACTTTGAACTATCATGTATAATAGAAACACATAACACCACTTTGGTAAAAAGCATTTTGGCCAACTACTCAGGTGCTGCAGTCCGATGGAAAACATGATTGTTTCGTAAGTTGAATGTACCATATCGGGTATGAAAATACAGTGGTAGGGTATGAATAGCACACATATAAACCATATGCATCGTGCGCGTATAAAAATAACGATGAAAGCAGGATATCCATTAGTCAACACGATATTATTACTGTGCCGTTTGAGAGTAAACTATATATTGCTAGTAAAATTTACAGGTTAATTTTTTTTGTCTTGGCTTTTCTGTTCTTTATAGAAGTTTAGTTTCTCTTCACCAGAAAGGAGTAATGTGTTTCTATTCTACATGATAGTTCAAAGTGACACAGTTTAACAAATGACCAACTACTGGGGAAGAGTAGTGGAAGCTATGTTATTTTTGCATACCGATACAATAATTTTTCCACTGGACTGCGGTACATATGTAGTTTACCAGATTACTCTTTACCAGAGTGGTGTAACGTGCTTCTATTCTACATGATACTTCAAAGTGACACAGTTTAACAAATGACCAACTACTGGGGAAGGGTAGTGGAAGCTAAGTTATTTTTGCATACCAGAGCACAGTGTTTCATGGTTAGAGTTTTTATACTAGAGTGTAACAAATGTGTTGTTTGCCATCAGTCTTCTTCACTGCAATTTTAAAACACCATATGGTACATTTAACTTATAAAGTAATCATGATTTTAATTAGACTGCAGCACATTTGTAGTTTATCTGATTGCTCTTTACCAGAGTGGAATAATGTGTTTCTATTATACATGATAGTTCAAAGTGCAGCTCAAAGTGCATGATAGCTCTTTACCACAGCTTAACACATGACCAACTATTGGGTTACGGGTAGTGAAAGTTGCCATTAGTAGTGGTCTTGCCATTAGTGTTCCATTACCATGTGTTTTTCCATTGTTCTTCTGCCTTCAATTTTAATTCACCGTATGAAACATTTGACTTACAAAACAATCACGTTTTTTATCGGACTGCAGTACATGTGTAATTTATCAGATTGCTCTTTACCAGAGTGGAGTAATGTGTTTCTATTCTACATGATGGTTCGAAGTGACACAGTTTAACAAATGACCAACTACCTGGGAAGGGTAGTGGAAGCTAAGTTATTTTGCATACCGGAGCACAGTGTTTCATGGTTAGAATTTTTTCCACTAGAGCGTAACAAATGTTGTGTTAGGTGTTTACCATTAGTCTTGTTCACTGCTATTAAAGCGTACATCGTCTAATTCCATCAAGATCACTTTTGTTCCGCGTATTATTAATTCAGGAGTGAATTTAGTGTTTTCAATTATGTGTTTCCAAATAAATTTGAAATTAAAACCTTGACCGTTGTGGACGATCACGCAAACGGTTTTAAAGCTTTTGCACGCTTCCATTACATTTTTCGTCTTTCGTGAAAATCTTGGTGCGGTCAGTACAGGTGTCACAATGTTGCCCTTCTATGCACTTCCAGCAGTATTGTTGGGAGATGCATAGATTAGCAATGTGAAGTTTGGACTCGTAATCGTTGGCCATGGGTTCGTCTTGACACGTTTCTAAATCGAAAAATATGTACAAGGCATCCTTGGTTTTGGGGCAGACTTGTCAACCTTCATAAAACACTGGTGGTCAGGAGCCAGGAATTCCCTGCAAGTGACACAAAAAACTTCCCACAGACGTGATCAGACTTTCTGTTTAGCAAGTTGACAAATTTCTACAGTCCATGCATTTTCTGATTGATTTACATATTTTGCTTTTGTGTGCTAACAAACAAATTTCATTCTTGTACTTCATGTTACACTCAGTGCATGTTATGCTCCCGTGTTGCTTTGTGTAGGGTGGGGAGACAGTCTGGAAGGCTGGTGTTAATGCTGGTACACCTGTGGCCCCCTTTATTACTGTATGGGACATGACAGGCTTCGCAAAAGTGTGAGCAGGCAAAGGCGTCAGTAAGGGATGTGATAACATTGAAGTAACCATTGTGGAAAAGTAGATTGATTTTGAACTGGGCGTCAGGGTTATTTCCTTCAAAGTACATATCTCGACCTTTCCTGTCACAATTATAGGCGGTTATCTTATACTTCTTAAGGTGATCTTGAAATTTTACCAATTCTTGGATACCTGCCCTCTCTTCAGGTATTTCCACCCTGGCTGGCCTTTTGCATCAGTTTTGTCGCCTTGTTAAGCTGTCTGTTCCGTCTATCTTGAAAAATAGCTTTATAGTCAGGACTTCCTTTAGCCTTAGCCGTAGCCACAACAATTGCTCTAGACAGGCAGGGTCGGTCTTTATTATTTATTACAATGATGCCCTGCCGTTTGTGACATTCTTCATTGAATGTGCTGAACATACTCGGGCGGATCTGCCAGAGCCTACTGGGAGATTGACGCGAGTACATATGACCTGGAAGGTGTTTGCCGAGTTGATGGAGTCAGCGATACTCTGAACGATACCACCGAAAATTTCCCACAACACATCACCATTGACCTCGGAGACCGGTCCGAAAGCTAGATACCCTGGCTCCTTATTTTTTAAATTGAGGCTGCGTAAGGTGAACCCGAGCTGATCCCCTTCCGAAGCGTCAGCTTTCATATTTTCCACAAGGCTGGAAAACCCTCCTCTGAGTCTATTGATCTCGAACACTCTCCTCCGGTGGAGTGTTAAATTTAAAAGTGGTCTTATGACCGTACACCCTGAATCGCCTGACATACGTTTCACTGGTGTTGACAACGTTTACATGGTTCACGTCATCACTGACATTTTCGGTGTCAACAACGTTTATCATGTATACATTTTCAATACTGTTCTCCATGTCCATCTTATTACAAATTATACAAAGTGCAGGACACAATAAAATGCTAAGTGAGAGGTAGATAGTAATAAAAGGATAGAAATGTATAAAACTAAAACTGTAAAACACAACTGGAGTCAAGTATATATTTCGCAAGAGCTAAAAAACCTTTTTGTCTAGAAAGAGAGATACGGCCAAGAACTGAATGAGGAATATTCTTTTGTCGAATTATGAACAAATGACCTTTTTGACCTTAGAGATATAATTTAAATTTAAAACTAAAACGATACTTAACGGTCAAATGATGCGGAGGTATAATATATTCAACAAACTAATGAAAAGAATGAAATAGCGCTATCAACCAAGTATTCGTTAACCTCTATAACCTTTAATAGTGGCAAGCGCTACTCAACAAGAAATCTGTCTGCTTTTATAACCTTGGCTAGAGATAACTATAGATAAGTGTGCAAAGCGATTGTCGGTTTATCCAGTTGAACTTTCCTGTACGTTCCGCAACCAACTAGCGCCTACAGTCTGTTCATGTTTCTATTGGACACTTTCGGTTTTGTATCTCCCCCATTTATATTTCCACAGGGTTGTAACTTGGTATAGGGGTACACATACAACATTTAATTTTTATAAACTATCCTCTTGGGGTGAACTACCCCCAGAACAACCCCTAACTTAAAAATACAAAATATCATCATAACCATACGGGACTCTTAATTCTAGCGTTATTACCATTGTATCGTATGAAAATATCCTGTTTTTCGATCGGGGATAATTTCAACCATTAACTGTTTTACACTTATTGCTCAGATGTTTTGAAGGCTGAGGTGAACCAGATTCGGGTTGTAGGTATGTGTACTCTACGTAACTCTTTCAACCAAGTTTTAACCATCATCAGTTATATTTTCTTAAATTAACCCCTACAGGTTTTCTCCCATAACATGCTTACCATTAGAGCAAAAATTCTGAAACATGGTGTGTAGTTAGATACTAGTGTCTAGTATTTTATACAATCTGATTCCAGCCTCCAAGGTCAAATGTTACGTAATAAATCACGTTAGAATTAAGCGCGGGAACCATCTTTGCTGGTTTAAAAAGGCGACCCGGGGATAAAACCAAGTAAAAATTTTGCAAACGCTATCTTGACTCACGTATCAAACACATTGTAAAAGTGGGGTTAGAGTTAAGTTATTTTTATTTACCAGAGCATAGTGGCTCATACTTAGAGTTTTCTCCCCTAGAATCAACAAATGTATTATTTACCATTAGTCTTGCCATTAGTGTTCCATTACCCTGTGTTGTTTCCATTGTTCTTCTGTCTACAATTTTAATACACCATATGATACATTTAACTTTCGAAACAATCCCATCAGACTGCAGTACATGTGTAATTAACCAGATTACTCTTTACCAGAGTGCGGTAATGTTGTTCTATTATACTTTATGGTACATAAAAATTCTACTGGGACGGTGGCAACGTCCTGTAATTATTACTACTTGGAGGTCATGAATTGTAGATAGTTAAAATCGATGGCTTGTGGATGCGATATTCTCTGGTGGGGATTAACGTCCGCACTAGTGAATAGGTCCGCACTTTTGATAGTCATCCAGAAAGACCATCCTCATAGTTAGACCAATTTGTATATATGAGGTTTAAATTGTGGTTCGGATTCCACAGTAAACTGTAGGTCTCTAAATACCATTGTCTGTTGGGCTATAAATAACAGTCCTGCCTAAGGAGAATGTCGGCCTTAGTCAGTAACAAGACTATAAGGTCGCGCCATAATCATCCTTCACTCATCATATTGGGGTTAAAATACCCACTATGTGAGGTTCCTGTCTTGAAATAGTGATTTAATGATACATATAAAAACAATGCAGTCTAACTATAGAAATCTTAATTATTATATGTATAAGCAAAATCCCACTCACTGACTTATCACGAGATCTTAGGAACTACCTAACGGATTTACTTAAAACTTTGAACATAGGTCCTTTTGCCTCTTAGGTGCTCACCAAGAAACAATTTTTCAAAGTTCCAAATGATCTTGTTCTTTAGCAAAGCAGATGTTTTGTAAGTTAGCAACAGTACCAATACGCTATAGTATATACTTTGTAGTATATAACATACCTTATAGACTATGTTTTAGTAAATAACATTAGTTGGTAACACAGCAGAGAATTTACATGAAAATTGCCGGGCAATTGGGGGA
The DNA here is from genome assembly GCA_030545055.2 of Neoaliturus tenellus. Taxonomy (NCBI): domain Eukaryota; kingdom Metazoa; phylum Arthropoda; class Insecta; order Hemiptera; family Cicadellidae; genus Neoaliturus; species Neoaliturus tenellus. Next base: position 24,000 of record JAQYXR010000344.1, read on the forward strand.
ATTCATTCAACACATGCTTACGTACACGTGCTACACTTTGGTGGCATAGCAATACGTAAGGACGTATTCGTACGCGCCGTACACTCTAGTGGAGTAACAGTAAACTAGCCACATCTCAAAATTACCAATCACAACTGTGTGACCTATTGCGTCACTCGGTCCCGAAATGGAAAACGCGGCAATCAACCCACGTAGAGCTGTCATATGGGCAACCATATTGGTGTATACCGCTAAGTAATTATAACCCAGTACCCACCATATATCATATACACATTACTAATAATATACTTGGTTTCGATTGGCCAACTTTCTGGTAGTGTCGCACTCTGGTGGGGAAAGATCAATCTAAAGAACCTCAGCTCTGCCAACAAGTGTAGAAACATCAAACTTCCATGACTATAAAATGTAAAAAGTAAAATTAAAAAATTTTTGATGTAACAAAAACAGTACGCTCTGGTGGAAGATCGTCAAACAACAGACTGTACGCTCTGCATACAGCTACACTCTGAAAAATCATATAGTAAGGTTCCATGATGGAAAACATAACAAATGTCACACCATAGTGGGGCTATTGCCCAGGGGTTCAAACCCAGCACAGTGAAAATTTTGCAAAGGCTATCTTGACTCAAGTAGTCAAACACATGGTAAAAGTGAGGTTAAGCCACCATCTTAATTCACGAGATCAAACACGTGGTAAAGGTAGGTTAAAACACATGGTCAAAAGTTTGGAAATTTTCCGCCAGATGTCATCTTGACTCACGTGGTCAAACAAGTGGTAAAAGTGAGGTTAGAACATGTGGTCAAAAGTTAGAAAATACCATTTTGAATCACGTGGTAAAAGTGAGGTTAAGACATCATCTTGATTCACGTTGTCAAACACGTAGTAAAAGTTAGAAAATCCCTACCATCTTGACTCACGTGAACAAACACGTGGTAAAAGTGAGGTTAGAACATGTGAGAAAAAGTTAGGAAATTTCCCATCATCTTGACTCACGTGGTCAAACATGTGGTAAAAGTGAGGTTGGAGTTCTTTAGCAATGCAGATATTTTGTAAGTTGGCAACAGTACCAATACGCTATAGTATATACAGTACTTTGTAGTATATAACATACCTTATAGACTATGTTTTTAGTAAATAACATAAGTTGGTAACACTGCAGAGAATTTACATGGAAATTGCCGAGTAATTGGGGAAATTCATTCAACACATGCTTGCGTACACGTGATACACTCTGGTGACAAAACAACAGGTAAGGCCGTATTCATACGCGCAGTACACTCTAGTGGGATAACAGTAAACTAGCCACATCTCAAAATTACACATCATAGCTGTGTAGCCTATTGCGTTGCTTGGTCCCGATATGGAAAACGCTTCAATCAACCCACGTAGAGCTGTCATATGGGCAACCATATTGGTGTATACCGCTAAGTAATTACAACCAGTACCACCATATATCATATACACATTACTAATAATATACTTGGTTTCGATTGGCCAACTTTCTGGTAGTGTCGCACTCTGGTGGGAAAAGATCAATCTAAAGAACCTCAGCTCTGCCAACAAGTGTAGAAACATCAAACTTCCATGACTATAAAATGTAAAAAAGTAAAATTAAAAATTTTTGATGTAACAAAAACAGTACGCTCTGGTGGAAGATCGTCAAACAACAGACTGTACGCTCTGCATACAGCTACACTCTGAAAAATCATATAGTAAGGTTCCATGATGGAAAACATAACAAATGTCACACCATAGTGGGGCTATTGCCCAGGGTTCAAACCCAGCACAGTGAAAATTTTGCAAAGGCTATCTTGACTCAAGTAGTCAAACACATGGTAAAAGTGAGGTTAAGCCACCATCTTAATTCACGAGATCAAACACGTGGTAAAGGTAGGTTAAAACACATGGTCAAAATTTTGGAAATTTTCCGCCAGATGTCATCTTGACTCACGTGGTCAAACAAGTGGTAAAAGTGAGGTTAGAACATGTGGTCAAAAGTTAGAAAATACCATTTTGAATCACGTGGTAAAAGTGAGGTTAAGACATCGTCTTGATTCACGTTGTCAAACACGTAGTAAAAGTTAGAAAATCCCTACCATCTTGACTCACGTGAACAAACACGTGGTAAAAGTGAGGTTAGAACATGTGAGAAAAAGTTAGGAAATTTCCCATCATCTTGACTCACGTGGTCAAACATGTGGTAAAAGTGAGGTTGGAGTTCTTTAGCAATGCAGATATTTTGTAAGTTGTAAGTTGGCAACAGTACCAATACGCTATAGTATATACAGTACTTTGTAGTATATAACATACCTTATAGACTATGTTTTTAGTAAATAACATAAGTTGGTAACACTGCAGAGAATTTACATGGAAATTGCCGAGTAATTGGGGAAATTCATTCAACACATGCTTGCGTACACGTGATACACTCTGGTGACAAAACAACAGGTAAGGCCGTATTCATACGCGCAGTACACTCTAGTGGGATAACAGTAAACTAGCCACATCTCAAAATTACACATCATAGCTGTGTAGCCTATTGCGTTGCTTGGTCCCGATATGGAAAACGCTTCAATCAACCCACGTAGAGCTGTCATATGGGCAACCATATTGGTGTATACCGCTAAGTAATTACAACCAGTACCACCATATATCATATACACATTACTAACAATATACTTGGTTTCGGTTGGCCAACTCTCTGGTAGTGTTGCACTCTGGTGGGGAAAGATCAATCTAAAGAACCTCAGCTCTGCCAACAAGCGTAGAAACATCAAACTTCCATAACTACAAAATGTAAATAGTAAAATTAAAATTTTTTGATGTAACGAAAACAGTACACTCTGGAGGAAGATCATCAAACAACATACTGTACACTCTGCATACAGCTACACTCTGAAAAATCATCAAACTACATGATAAGGTTCCATGATGAAAAACATAACAAATGCCACATCATAGTGGGGCTATTGCCTAGGGTTCAAACTCGGCACAGTGAAAATTTGCGAACGCTATCTTGACTCACGTGGTCAAACACGCGGTAAAAGTGAGGTTAGAACACGTTGTCAAAAGTGAGGTTAAAAAATATCCCGCGAGACGCCATCTTGACCCACGTGGTCAAACACATAGTAAAAGTAGGTTAGAACACATGGTCAAAAGTTTGGAAATTTCCCTCCATCTTGACTCATGTAGTCAAACACGTGGTCAAAAGCTAGGTTAAAACACATGGTCAAAAGTTATTAAATTTTTCCGCCAGACGCCATCTTGTCTCACGTGGTCAAACACATGGTAAAAGTGAGGTTAGAACACGTGGTCAAAAGTTTGGGTATTTCCCGCCAAAACAGCCACCATCTTGACTTACGTGGTCAAACACGTGGTAAAAGTGAGGTTAGAACACGTGGTCAAACACGTGGTAAAGGTAGGTTAGAACACATGGTCACAAGTTTGGAAATTTCCCGCCAAAATAGCAGCCATCTTCACTCACGTGGTCAAACACGTGTCAAAAGTGAGGTTAGAACACGTGGTCAAAAGTTTGGAATTTCCCGCCAAAACAGCCGCCATCTTGACTCACATGGTCACCACTTAGCATTTTATTGTGACACCGAAAATGTCGGTGATGACGTGAACCATGTAAACGTTGTCAACACCAGTGAAACGTATGTCAGGCGATTCAGGGTGTATGGTCATAAGACCACTTTTAAATTTAACACTCCACCGGAGGAGAGTGTCCGAGATCGATAGGCTCAGAGGAAGGTTTTCAGCCTCGTGGAAAATATGAAAGCTGACGCTTCGGAAGGGGATCAGCTCGGGTTCACCTTACGCAGCCTTAATTTAAAAAAATAAGAAGCCAGGGTATCTAGCTTTCGGACCGGTCTCCGAGGTTGATGGTAATGTGTTGTGGTAAATTTTTTGTGCCCGCCATGGTGATGGCAGTACGTTCTGTTGGAGAATCGTCATACAACAGACTGTACATTCTGCAGACAGCTACACTATGAAGAATCACCAAACTACGTCGTACGGTAAGGCTCCACGACCAAAAACACAATAGATTTCCCGCCATGAGGGGTGTGTGCTCCAATCTGGTGGAAAATTTTAAAAAAACTAGCAAATGCTCATATGATGAAATTCAAACTTTACACGATGAAAGTGCTACAATCTGGTGGAAAATCGTCAAACTACAAACCATACTCTCTGCACACAGTTATGATGTAAAATCCTAAAACTACAGCGACTCCAAACAAAAGTTCCCTCAGTAAAATTCAAATTTTCTGCCATAGCGATGATAATACACTCTTTTGGAGGTACGTCTAATTACAGACCATACTTTTGCAGAGCTACGCTCTAAAACTATGTAGAACAGTAAGGGTCCATGACCAAAAAGTTAACAAAAAATCACATTATAAAATTCAAATTTCCAGCGATGATAGTGGTACACTCTGGTGGAGAGTTGCCAAACTAACAAACTCTGCCGACAGCTACAGTATAGCAATATCGAGCTTCAGTGACTACCAAACTTAAATGGTCAAATTGACATTTTCTGCCGAAAACAGTACACTCTAGTGAAAAATCGTCAAACAACATACTGTACGCTCTGCAGACAGCTAAACTATAAAAATTTATCAAACCACATCATATGGTAAGGTTCCATGACCAAAAACACAACAAACTTCCCTCCATAGTGGGTTAGTGCTTCAATCTGATGGAGAATTATAAAACTAACAAAAGCTCACATGATGAAATTCAAACTTCCCACGATGGCAGTGCAACGCTCTGATGGAGAATCATTGAACTACATCATATGGCAAGGTTCCATGACCAAAAACACAACAAATTTCCCGACATGGCGGGTTAGTGCTTCAATCTAGTGGAGAATTATAAAACTAACAAAAGCTCACATGATGAAATTCAAACTTCCCTCGATGGCAGTGCCACGCTCTGGTGGAGAATCATTGAACTACATCATATGGTAAGGTTCCATGACAAAAAACACAACAAATTTCCCACCATAGCGGGTTAGTGCTTCAATCTAGTGGAGAATTATAAAACTAAAAAAAGCTCACATGATGAAATTCAAACTTCCCTCGATGGCAGTGCCACGCTCTGGTGGAGAATCATTGGACTACAGACTGTACGCTCTGCAGCTACAGAATCACCAAACTACAGCGTCACTAGACTCATTACAACGCTCTCAGCTCAACAGTGTGATGGCCTAGTGGTCAGCGTTGCGGCGCACCAACTTGGCGGCCCGGGTTCAAACCCCGGCAGTACACAGTGAAAATTTTATTCTTCAAACGCCATCTTGACTCACGTAATAAGTTTACAGACGGCACGTGGTCAAACACGTGGTAAAAGTGAAGAAATTTCCCGCCGAGGCCGCCATCTTGGGGGCGTGGCCTAGGAGGCCGCCATCTTGGAAAAGGGGCGTGGCCTGATGACGTCATCGGTCACGTGACATGCTCCCGACCAATCAGAGGCCAGCAAGGGGGCGGGGCGTGATGACGTCATCGGTCACGTGACCTGCGACCAATCAGAGGGCTGGGATATACTCTCAGGAGGCCTACTATGACATGTGATTCCAAACTAAATTGCTTGATTTCGAGCAATGTGTACCATGTTTACACTATTCATTATTATTGTTTTATTTATTTCCTTTAGTTATCACTTTGAATTCAGATTGAAGTCAGATTTCAGATTGAACCGAAAGTGGAGTATTGTTAAATTAACTGTACTTGCTTTCAGCCTTGACCCCTATTTCTAATTTCATATATTCACCAAATTCGCTGTTGGCCATCTGTAGGTGTCAGTTTGAAAGAAAGAAAGAAAGAAAGAAATTAACATCCACAGGTGATCAACACCAAATTTGGTGAGTTTTGGATATTGTTAAATTATTTAGAACGTCCATCACTACATTGAAGAAATGATTCAGCTTTCTTTTCTGTAATGCTTTCTCATATTTCTGACCATTACTTAATCTTTAGATTTATTCTCATCCAATTTATTTTTTCCATTGAACTTTTTTAACTCTACCTTGTACACAATGGTCAGCAATCACACGAAAAATGTTGGCGGGTGTTTTTTACTTTCTCCCCCTATACCATAGTATATGGAGAAAGTATTGTTTTCGTCAAAATTTTCGAATTTGAGTTGTTGGTGGATTTATCCATTATGGTTCCCCCTGATTCCAAAAAAGTGGTTTTCGGAGTGATGTCTGTGTGTGTGTGTGTGTGTGTGTGTGTGTGTGTCAGGATGTAAACAGAGCTAGAGAATGCCCTAATGGTCCGATTTTAATGAAATTTGGTATATAGGTCAAAATCCACGATAATTCCAGGCGTTTTTTTCATTTTTTTGAATTTTTTATTTTTAAGGGTATTTTACCCCCAAAAACCCTCAAAAATCGTCAAAAATCAAAATTTCTCAAAAACGGCTCTAACGATTTTGATTAAAATTTTGTGGTTTATTAAGCTTAAAATGGTGGATAAAATGACACCACCCGCATCTCCGAGAAAATGCGCGTTCAAAAGTTATGGAGTAAAAAGTGTTTAAAAAATCAATTTTTTTGATTTTCAAAATAGCTGTTGTCTTGAAATAAATTTTACTTATCACCATTAAATCAAGCTCAAAAAACTAAATAATCTAGTATTTTAAATTATTGCTCTACGTCAAGTGGTTGCGGAGAAAATTCAATTTTTCGTTTAGCGGTAAACGCAGTACGTTGTTAAAAGTCACAGACGCGCGTAGGGTCAAACGAGCCCTGCGCAGCCGGTAACTATCCGACTGAGTCATCAAGAAATTAATGTTTGAAGCTTTTAACATCTTTTTTATATTGTTGGGAGAAAGTATGTGTCAGTTAACTGATACCGTTTATTTCTGCTACGTGACTTTGTCCGAGAACTCTGCAAAAGTCGAGTTTTTATACCAATATTACCGAGAAAGAAATTCACATTAACAATGGTTAGTTATTAACCCAGTTAGTCAAGTCGAATTGCATCCATTGTCCAGTTGACCAGCTGTGCAACTCTCTATTGGCTGTCGGAGCGTCATGGCTGCATGCAAATGTCGCAGCAATAGCCAGAACTGCAGTGCACCATGTTACTTGGCAAGCTGCATTTTATTACGTATTTCTGACATGTGACGCTGACATAGTTTCGGGAATTCCTGTCTGTTGTAGGTCCCCGTGCACTTAACTATTCGGTTTTTTTCGTTTGTGTGACTCTATAGCTCTACTTTTGGAGGTTCACAATAAAGCTTATGAAGTTAATAGAATTGTTTATTTATTAAATTAACACCATAAAAGGTTGTCACTTTATAAAATGTGTCATTAACACCCCTATTCACTTTATAAAATTAATGTGGTTGCTAATTTTATAAAGTGGCAAATCCAATATTTTATTTTCAAAAATAATTACATTTTGCAATTATTGTTGTCTGTTATAAAACGCAATAATTTCTCTGCAAATAAAATATAATACACCACAGGCTATAAATGCTATAAAGTTATTTTCAATTAATTATGTTCAGCCCTTAAAACTCCAATAGTTCATAACTATAATTTCAATGCAGGATTCAACAAGAATTAGGTTATTGGCATTCTTAAACAAAGTATTTCAATATTGCAGTATCTGATTATTTGAAAGGGCTGTTCAATTATATTTTGTCCTAGTTTGGTACCTTATATGAGTGTTTAATATTTATGACTATGTAACATGAAAACTGACTCTTGGAATACAATTCTCAATATTTTATATACCCCTTGATTACATAATATTTATTTAAGGTAGTACTTTATACATTAAGATGTAAAAATGTCAAAAAATCTGAATAGTAGGTAATAAATCAAAGAAAAATTAAAAATAAAAATACCAAACGTTCTGAGCCGCATGGAATACTGTTTAAATTTTTATATTAAATTGAAAAAAATTGCAACATACGGCAAGCGTTAAACGCTTTTTTTAAATTGACAAATACATGTGCAAAATATTTTTTTTCAGTATGGTGAAACTGTAAAAATGATGTATAATGCTTACCATTGATAACATATAAAAGAGTTTTTGTCGACCAGCAAAAATACCTAAATCTACCATTATTAAAACAACTTTACCCGTGTATATTTTTTTGTAATATCTGTTCATTTCGTGTGGATTCCTTAGTGTTATTATCGATCGGAAATCCCATAAAGGCTTACACTGCAAGATGAGTTTAGCTTTTATATAATATACGGCTAATAAACTTAAAATTGGTGAAGCCTGTACTGCATTTTAGGAGAAAATTTATACCTTGAGGCATCATAGCATTACTTTTTAAAATAATTCAAGGGTGTAAGGGGGAAGGATCAATGAATATTTTAAGATTTTAGATTATTGCCTACCATATGTTATCACCATATCAATAATCGTAAAATAAATATATTAACTACACCATGTTTTGCAATTTGGCAAAGAAATTAGAGAAAATTTAAATGGGATTATTTAAAAGAATAAATAACTTGTTGTGGAACATATTGAATAACAAGGGCGATTCCGTTTTTCTCGGGCTTTTTGTGAAAGGAAGTTAATCTAAATGGAGGTTGTTTATAAGAAAATGGAAATCCCCAGAGAGAACTAAGAAACAGCACTGTAAGCACATACATCTGAGTTAATGTGACAATAGCCTAAAACATCGTCGGAAGTAGACAGTGCCGGGATCCTAGAGCCACTCTGGGCGGTGTTCGTTCGCAATACGAAACACTCTCATCTCTTAATGTTTAACAGCTGATAATAATAATAATAATAACTAAATGATCTTTATTGTCATTTCACAAATGCAAATTTGTAAAGCTTTCGTCAATGGATGGACCTGGAAGGGGTAGTTTTGGGGGGTTTTGTACCCCAAAATTGGGTTTTTTGCATTTTTCATATGTAAATTTTAAATATTTTAAATTTTTATTTTGACCATTGGATTTAGCTCAAAAAAACACACAATTTAGTATTTTGAAGCTTTGCTCTATCTACATTGGTTACCGAGATATTACAAAGTCTAATGATAGTACATTGTATTTTGAGGCTCCAATGTTAATCTTATGGAGAATAGGGATGTGTTAATATTTCACTTATTAACCAATATTTTTTTATGAAACTTGGTATTCAGCTTCATTTGGTTGAGATTCATCCATTTATGGTAAAAAATCTTGGTTTTTGCGCTTATCATGGCAGCAAACCTCCATACTCTTTTCCCATGTTAATTATATGGAGAATAAAAAAACTCCTTTAGCAATGGACAGATATTGATAAAACTTAGTACAGGGCTTCATATGGTCGAAAAAAATTTTTTATGATAAAAACCTACTTTTAGTGTTCTCCTAGGCAGCATACCTGCATACTCTCCCTATATTTATCATAAGGAGAATAGCCATTTATTTCCCTATTTATGAGCATGTGATTTTATTTGGTTTACAGTTTTATGTGGTCAAAATTAATATTACTAATTTGGAAATTCGCTGAGTACGCAGGTCTGCTGCGACGGGAGTATTATCAAACTATCTACGTCCAACGGTCCACTCGAATTTCCTTGTTTTTAAACTCGTCATGTGATTAAAATAAAATAAATATACACAATTACTTTTAAGGAGGGTTTTTGAAAGTTTTAAAAGTTACCAATATTTCAATATTTTTGTAATTGATATAATGTTAGATGAAGTTCATGATAGTTTAAAGCATTTTTTATTACTGTATTGCGCTCTTACTTTTAATCTCTAGCTAAAAACAGTTATTTGTGTAATATATCATTGCCCCTCAAGAATTGTAGATGACCCCACGAAGCGTGAGCTGAGTGTGGCCAAACATTTCGAGAGCGGAAATGACTATTTTGTGCTCGTAATACACACAAGATATTTCCTACAACCATAATTGCAACAGATTACATGTGTTACTGTATTTAATAAATCATTTAGGTTGTATTTATATTTCTTTGTTGGAACACTCAGTTAACTATCAAACATAACCTCAAACTAAAAAAGCAGAAATTACTAAGCAACAAAATTAACCAACAGCTGAGGCATGGTCTGTAACAACAGCTGACCTTAAATTGCTCTTTGATTTAGCGTGAGGGAATGAACTTTGCCACTCTAGAGTGGGAATGAATGTAAACCGGAAATGAACTGTTTTTTGCGTACGGTCTACAGGAGTTCCAATGTAATTATTTACATGTAATGGTAGGAAACAGTTATTTGTGTATTAAGAGCATAAAGTACGCCATTGCCACTCACAAATTTATTGTAGATGACCGCACGAAGCGTGAGCTGAGTGCGGCCAATTATTTCGAGAGCGGCAATGACTATTTGCGCTCGTAATAGGCTACACACAATATTTTTCCTACCAACATAATTGCAACAGATTTAATGTATTATTATATACAAAATATAATTTAGGTTATGTTTGAATTGTTTCTGTTGGAACACATTTTTAACTATCAAACATAACCTCAAACTAAAATAGGAGCAATAATTACTAAACGACAACAATGCCCTAGAGCTTTTCATGGTTTGTAATAACCGCTGACTTTAAATTGCTGTTTGACTCAGCTTGAGGTAAAGAACATTGCCGCTCTAAACCGGAAAAGAAACGGAAACCAGAAATGAACTGTTTAGCGTAGGGCTTACAGGTGTGGCAATGCAATTATTTCCATGCAGTGGTAGGAAAAAGATATTTTCTTATCTGTTCTGTATGCCCTCCCCCCTATTAACACTAAGTTCATGTACTTTGAGCTCTGGCATTCGAATCTATGTATACTTATTTAATACACCAAGGTTTTGTAATTGGAACTCCTCTTACAACTTTCAACAGATTTTCAAGTTTTTTGTCTCATTGTTTAGAGTTTCGTTTGAATTTGTTTTCTCTAAAAATTCATGATAATCGGACGACAGGCGATATTCTTAGCTCAAATTCGAAAATTTCCCATTATAATAACATTGGGATAAGGTTGAGAATTTTATACATCTGTAATATACAGCTTTATATAAGTGTAATTTACGGTGATAACTGATAATAACAATATTTGATTGGTCGGGTTTGATTGATTTTGAACTAGACGTAACTGTTTTAGCAATGACCTGTGATAGTCCTAATTGATTTGCTTGATTTCGAGCAACAAGTACACTAGTACTTGTTTATTACGTTAAGGAATTTAAAAAATTTTCGGTTTAAATAACATTGGCAAGGAACTTAAAAGATTTCACGTTTCTCAGCTGTAACGAGTAACCGCAATACACCAGTGTTAGCAAATGTTCATTCACACAACGGTTTATGTTAACGTAAAAAATATTCAAACAAAATTGCTCAGTTTGTAGCAACATGTACACTAGTATGTACACTTAATTAGCTATATCAATGACTAAATGGCAACTATAAATTTGGGATTTTAACGAATTCCGGGCAACTCATTAACGGGGTATTGTGGGACGGCCCCATCGAGCTGTAAGCGAGTAAAATATCTACAGTTAAATAACAATCTGCACAATACAATAAATGTTCAGACGTTAGAATGATAGTATTGTATATAGTTAATGTTTTTTTGGTGCTTATGTTTTCGCAAAATAACAAATATGAAATTATTTCAAATAAAACTGTAGCTAATAAAGATTTGTTATTTTCTAGTATCTTTTCACTCAAATGATCAAACATAAAACCACGAATGTTTGATTTTATGGGCCTTTTGATGGCCCATAAGTGGCCGATATCAAAACTTTCGTTTAACGGTTTTTGTTGGAAAATAATTATGAATAGTTTAATTCAAACGTAACGTATGTATTAATTATGCGGATGAGTTCTCATAAAGTTGCTTTATAATCAAGGCGATGGGGAAGTGGAGCTAATGATTAGACTATACTGTTGTACAATAGCACTGAGAACAATGTGCACACATTCATTTGTAATTCAATTTTTAACTAGGACAAGGTCGATTCTGAGCCCAGTAAACATTAGTCGTTGGATTAGTAATTTAATGATACAATATAATCACAGGTCAGCGTAAGGACAGACGGGATTTAAAACTTTGCTATTGGAAAGATAGGCCTACATAGAAACAAAAATTTTTTGGGTATCAATATTATCCATTTATTGACGGTCTTTGATTCGGAATTGACCGAAATTTCGGCCTGTTATTAATATATACAATTACTATGTATATACATACATGTTATCATATTGTATCATAAGATTTCAACGTTGTAACCTTTCCATAATAACACTAGTGCGTTATTACTTTTTACTAAACCTTATGGGATTGTGATGATATTGTTAAACCTTGGTGTGTAAATGAGAGTTTAAGTTTTGGAAATTTAATATGGTCTTACCATGAGTAGACCTACAATTAATTTAATAACACTCAAAATGAACACCCTAATTCATTTGAAGTTCAGTCAGTGAATTAAAGTGCTTTGACTTTGCATTAGACATTTACATTATATACCTCTTTGGTGAAAGCAATTAAGCTTAACTTAAGCACGTGTCGAAGTTGCAATCTATAATAGTTAGATTGTTGGGTTACGTAAAGGTTTGTTTGTTCTTTGATTGATGCTTTATTTTTTCAGCATGTGCCTATGTCGTGATTTTCATCAGCAAACTCTTTTGTTTGCCTACACGAATTCAATTTATTAGTAAATTATATCGATATTAAACCAACAACATATTTTACTTTATGAAGGCGACCCTGTGAGTCGACGATGGAGAATAGAGGACCATATCTTTTGCATGTGGAACTGGACGATTTGCTTTCGAGAACAAACTCTTTTTAAATTATTTATGGTTTTTTTTTTATCTCATTTGCCTGCCTAAAACGTACGTTGCAGAATCAGACAATGTGATTTGCCTATTGTTAGTATATTATATAATAAGATGATAATAATAATAAGGGTCTCGAGACAAAACTACTGAATGGAATGAGGACGTTTTGGTGTCGGACGTCTTATGATCCATAGATAATAGTAAACATATGGGGTGTCTGAGAAAATGCCTTATGACTCCATAAAGTGAAAATTAAACCTTATCTACATCAGAATTAGACATTATTTTGTAGATTTGTTTACTGCTCAATGTGATCCATATCCCACACTGAAATTTAACACCAATACTGGTTTATCAAGTGGATTTTGTAAACAAAGAAGACAACTTCAACTCTATGACCATTAACAGATAATAAACTGTTATTAAAGATGTAATAAAAATTTAGGCTTATACAGGGTGTTCAGAAAAAACGTTTCAGGAATTCAGGAGGTTATTGCCCACATCAAAATAAGCAAAAAAGTTCCTGTAAACATATGTCCTAAAATGCCTCGTTAACCCGCTAGCCGCCATTTTGTTTTTTACACAAAATAATTTTTATTTCCGTAAAGGATCATTGTATCAAGTTAATATTTGGCATGAACCTTCATGATAGCAATACCCATTTTCAAGAAATAGGTTATTTTTTTCCAATGTGTATTTTCAAAATGGCGGCCATTTTAAAATTTTAAACTAAAATATCTCAAAACCGGTAAATTTTATAAAAATTTTACAAGACACAAAAAGTTGACAAATTTACATATCTAACCAAATGGTACCAAGTTTGTAAGGATCTGACAACAAATAACGGAGTTATTGAGATTTTTCTGCATAAAAACATTGATTTTGCATTGTAATCAATGCAAGTTAAGGTAATTTTAATTGAAAATTACCTTAACTTGCATTGATTACAATGCAAAATCAATGTTTTTATGCAGAAAAATCTCAATAACTCTGTTATTTGTTGTCAGATCCTTACAAACTTGGTACCATTGGTTAGATAATTAAATTCGTAAACTTTTTTATGTCTCACAAAATTTTCATAAAATTTACCGGTTTTGAGATATTTTAGTTTAAAATTTTAAAATGGCCGCCATTTTGAAAATACACATTGGAAAAAAATTAAATTTTTCTTCAAAATGGGTATTGCTATGATGAAGGTGCATGCCAAATATTAATTTAATGCAATGATTCATTACGGAAATAAAAATTATTTAGTGTAAAAAACAAAATGGCGGCTAGCGGGTTAACGAAGCATTTTAGGACATATGTTTATAGGAACTTTTTTGCTTATTTTGATGTGGGAAATAACCTCCTGAATTCCTGAAAGGTTTTTTCCGAACACCCTGTATACACTTTGGTACCTATATTTATCAAGTAGTTGAATTTCTCACTGATATACAAGGAAGTACAAAACAATTGAGATATAGAAGATAAACTAAGAAGATATAAGAAAAAAGTCACAAGAAAAAGTACAAATTATTATAAAAGGAGATAAAAAAGTCCAAACAAAATACCGAGAAAAACAAAAACATGTTGAAAAGTAATATATTGACATCCTATTATCATTTGGCAATAATTATGGAGTAGATGGAAATAATGTTTAAAACATTTCTTCTTCTTATCTAAGGTATTTATTTGTAAATTCCCATCCTTGAAAAACTTTATCAAAAAATAAACTACTATTATTATATAACTTGCAAAAAAATAGCAAAATGTAGGTTTTTAATACTATGTCATCAGAGTTTTCATAAATTTGGAGGCCATTAAAAATTCTAATTTTATGAACAATGATTGCAAAATTACAGTAAATTTTTACGGACTTTTTTTGCTGGTAAAATAGTATACAATGAAATCTTGTATTAGTTTTTACTCATTCAAAGGGAATTTATTTATAGCTTACTATTCGCATTAAACGTAAGGTTTGTATTGCTCTAATTACATGTAGTTAGTCGCAAGTACACTACTCTATGTGGGTCGTTGATGGTTACTTCAAAGTTTCTATTTATTTTACCAACTTGTTTGTTCATATAAGTATTGATTTACGGTACTTTGTTATTATTTACACGAAACACTTACCGTTCCTTTTTTAATCAGGGTTAAAATTTCAATAATTTATTGTAATCCAATTATAATTCAAACCCCTAGAAGTCACTACTAATATTACAAATGTGAATGTCGGTATGTTTGTTACGCTTTCTCGTGAAAACTACTCAACCGATCACCATGAAACTTTGTACACATATTCTTGGAGGTATCGGATGTAACATACGATACTTTTATTTTAATTTTTTTACGAAAAATAACAAAATTATTTGTCAAATAATCTTAAAATATATTCTATTGTTTATTTGTTTATTACTAAGGAACATCTTCAATTTCAAATTCCCAATTTAAGGTAATCCAGCTATTTTTTATGTATAGGGTGAGCTCGACAGCGAGTGAGCGTATCGAACGAGCTATAACTGACGGCGGGTGAGCGTGACGGCGAGTGAGCATAGCTACCTTTGCGGTAAAGCAAAAGGTGCTCACAATAGGTTTCGGGTTACATTAAAAAAAGTCAATGTCTGTAAAAATCCTGTTGCTTCTGCTAAAAAATGCAAAAAACCCAAAGTAACTATATTGTCGGATAGCCATGGCCGTCACTTGTCTGATCTAATACGTGAAAAATGTTCCAATAAGTATGATGTGCTCGGTTTTGTCAAACCTAATGGCAGGTTATCTAGTGTGATTAATAATGTAGACTCGATTGTAAGTGATTTGGATAACAATGATGTACTTATTGTATTTGGTGGCACAAACGACATAAGTTCTGTACCCTGTGTGGACGAAATTTGTAAGAAATTTGATTATGTTTTGGAAAAGTCCACAAAGACTAAGTTGATTGTTGTTGGTTTACCTCTTAGGCGAGATCAGCCTGAACTAAACCAGCAAGTCTCTTTGGTTAATGAACGGATCGTACACTTAGTTTCACAATCTAGCCATGCTAAGTTTTTATCTTTGGACTCAGTTTCTAAACCTGATTTTTACACAAAGCATGGTCTACATTTTAATATGCTGGGAAAGGAGCGTATTGCAAGTCTGCTTTTGGACCTGATCATCCCCACGTATCGCTCTGAATCCGATCCTATCAAAAATATCCCCGTTCACATAACAACATCTCACAACAATAGAAGGCGCCAAACCCAAACTCATAACAGAGAATATAATAATAACTTTTCTCAAGTAGCCTATGACCATCTTAATTACAATCAAACATCGAGCCCTAACAGTCAACATTATTTTTTAGGACCCAGCCCCTTGCCTCAGACGATATTCTAACAAATAACACTCAGGTTATTGAACACAAAAACGATAACAATTACCTGAGAGTTGTTCATCAGAACGTACAAGGAATTTTAGCTAAGCTCAACATGGTTGAAATCTTCATTGAAATAGCTTCTCCTGACATCCTTTGTTTATCAGAACACTTCCTTTGTGGCTCGGATTTAAATTCATTCTGTCTCCCGGAGTACACTATGGCTTCTGGTTTTTGTCGCTCTAACATGGGAAAGGGCGGGGTTTGTATTCTCATGAAAAATGGTTTGAACTTTCATGTTGTTGATGTTGAGAAGTTCTGCGTTGAGGGTTATTATGAGTTTGCAGGTGTTAATTTTGATTTAAATGATATGTCTTATTTTTTGCTTGTTGTCTATAGGCCACCCCATCAATCTGCTCAGTGTGTTGATAATTTTTTGGAGTCTCTTTGTCATTGTCTAGAACACTTTGCCAAACCTAACACCAGGACAATAGTTGTCGGTGATTTTAACATTGACTTCTTTTCCTCAAGCTCTTCATGTATGAAACTCTCTGAAATTATGTTGTCATTTGGTCTACATGATACAGTTCACTCTTACACTCGAGAATTCAATGGAAGTAAATCTCTGATTGACAATGTCTTCTGTAATTTGAGTGGTGAATTTTTACAGACAGAGGTAGTTGTTTCTGGAATATCAGATCACTATGCTCAAGTCATAGATATTAAGCTGTCTTCGCCTAGCCTGGGAAAAATTCCCAGATTTGTGATGAAAAGAAAATTTATTCAGGATAACATTCGCATTTTCAAACATTGCTTGAGTAATGAATGTTGGAGTGATGTGTTCTCTTCAATGAACATTGATGAAAAATTTAATGGTTTTTATTCTAGTTTGAATTACTATTTTGAGTTTTCTTTTCCTTGCAAAGGTCCAGGTTGCAAAATAGAAAGTTCTTCACACGAATTAAGCTTGATCCTTCGTTGTTACTAATGCGAGAGAACCTCATTGAAATGTACCACTCCACCAAAGATCTTAATGCTACCAATCCTATCCGAATGTCTTATCTCCAGCTTAAAAAAGAGTTCAGAGCTGCTGTCAGAAAAGCAAAGGCAGCGAACGTCCTTTCTCACCTGAATGAGTCAAATAATAGATCAAAGGCCGTTTGGGAAATTGTCAATGAAACCATTCCAAATAAAAATTCCAGCTATTTTAGACAGTTTAAGTTGGCTTCGGATAATGGTGAGGTGCTGTCAGATTCAGAGGAAATTGCAAACACCTTCAATTCATTTTTCTCCAATATTTCCGGGACACAACTCGAAGATCCCCTGGCTCTGAGGAACACTTTGAACGTACCTTCATCCTGCTCATCTATTCTTCTCTACCCGACTGATGAAAACGAAGTTTTGGAAGTCATAAAGTCACTGAAGTCAGGTGGTTCCGCTGGTTCAGACGGTATATCTTCTAGACTACTCAAGGAAGTTGGAATTTACTTGGCAGGGCCCTTGTCTCATCTAATTAATGTTTCTTTTGTTGAGGGTAAATTTCCTGAAGTCCTCAAATCTGCAATCGTTACACCTATTCACAAAAGGGCAGTCCTACAGATAAAAGCAACTATCGGCCGATTTCAATCACGTCAACCTTTTCCAAGGTTTTTGAAAAGATCTTTCTCAATCGCCTTCAACCTTTCTTGTCCAACCAAAATATACTTTTTGAAAAGCAGTTTGGTTTCAAAAAAGGTTCATCTACTGTTGACGCTATGTTCAGCTTCTTGTCGAACATATCAAGGTCTCTTGATAACCGTGAGCACACTTTTGGGATCTTCCTCGATCTAAGTAAAGCTTTTGACATGGTCAATCATAGGCTATTGTTGAAGAAACTAGATCACTTTGGTATCAGAGGTAACGCCTTAAGTTGGATCTCTTCTTTCTTGTATAATAGAACTCAATCTGTTAAAATTCAACATTTGGATGAACGCAGTTGCCTCTCTTTCAAGTCGTCTCGTGAGGTTAATGTATCGTGTGGTGTCCCTCAAGGATCCGTCCTGGGACCTCTCCTGTTCCTATTGTATGTCAATGACATTCGCTCGAGCGTGACTACAGCTGATTTGTGTATGTTTGCAGATGACACTTCATTTAGCCTCAGTGACATTTCCCGAGAAAATCTCGAAATAGAATCCTTCACTCAAAGTAGTCTTCTTTTACAGTGGTTGCTGGACAACAATCTTCGCATAAATATTGACAAGACAAGCCTGATTGATTTTAACCTGAGGAAAGCGGAGGGTTCAACTAGTGTGTTCCTGGGTGAAACTTTGGTTGATTCTTGTCAGCAAACCAGTTTTCTCGGCTTGATTATAGACTCCAAACTTGATTTTTCTGAACATGTAGCTAAAGTTAGACGCAAGCTCAACAGCAGTATCTTCATTCTTCGTAGACTATCTAATTTCGCAAATACAGATGTACTTCTAACTGCTTACTATGGGTGTTTTTATCCTCATATAAGCTATGGAATAGCAATATGGGGTTCTGAGTCAACCAAAACAAAGTCACTCTTCCGTCTTCAAAAAAAAGCAGTTCGTTTGGTTTTTGGCCTCAAGAAATCTGAATCTTGTCGGGGTATTTTTTCCAAATTTAATCTTCTCACTTTTTCCAGCTTATACATCTACGAATGCCTCTCCTTTTTCATTAGAAACAAACACATGTTTAACTCCCGGAACACTACTCATTACCAATTCAGAAATACTTGTACATTGGCTATTCCCAAACATAAAACCACCTTCTTTAAAAAACAAACACTTTATAACATAATTCAGCTATTCAATGCATTGCCTTCAGAAATAAGAAAAGAAGCCGACCTAAAACGATTCAAGAGTCGTCTGCGAGCGCTCCTTCTCAGCAAAGAATATTACAGTGTACAGGACTTTTTAAATGATAGGAATGATTTTAGTTAGGAAATTGATTTGTGTTTTTTATTCTATAATGTATACTGACAATTGTCAATGCTGTATGAACATCAGTTTACGACAATAAATGATCTTGATTCTTGATTCTTGATTGATTCTTGATACCGTGCTAAACCTGGCGGAGAGTAACTCGAGCGAAGCCGCGTGAAAAACTAGTATATAATAATTTCAATTTGACCTACATAATATTACTCTTTCTCCTTCACATAGTTCCATAATATGGTTCCATTGATAACATGTCTTATGAATTAGAAGTATAATCTTTATGTTATTACGATGTCAGAATTGCAGTTGAATGAAACTTTTGAGGATTTTGCTTAAACACTAATTTATTTTTGTACAACAATTTTCAGAAAATTTTTAAAATTCTAAATTTTTTCTTAATTTATAATTTGAACATTTCTAATTTGAATATTTTTTCACCATTTTTATAGGTGCTTTTTTTTAGGACATAGCCATTGATGATATAATTAAAAAGTAATGATGATTTCCAAAGCTACAATCTTAGCCAGTTTCATTAAAAATATTTTTAGGGCACCCACAAACTTTTTTTTGTTTAACGCATATAGTGAGAGTTTATCCATGTACGTAGTGGCTGGTTTACATTTTACTGATGATTTAGATGGCCCTGTGAATAAACAAAAACAAGTTGCCCTTATCTGCCTGGGTGGATAAGCAACTGTGTAGGAAAATTCAGCTCATCCACTAACTCAGTCTGTTGGAATATGTTGTAATCCTCCCAAACAAAGTGACAATTACATGGAACTGTGTGACAACTCATGTTTACCCGAGCGATGTTTATTAGTGGACTTTTGGTTTTCGGTCTTTGCAGACTGTAGGTAATTGAATACCAAGAACTCATTCATCATGTGTGAAAGGGAAATCTAAATCAAAACAATTACAACCTTGGATATCTCTAAATCATTAATATTATTTTTATTTCTAGTGTTTAAAGACATATTAATAGTAGAAATTATGATTTTTCATCATTGTTCAAAAGAATAACTTATGTAACAAAGAAAATTACGCAACTCATAATATTTTTCAAAACCTTACAAACTGTCTTTTATCTCACTCAAAATAGATTTCCCCATTTTTCTAGATACTCACCAAGTTTTCAAAATTCTCAAAGTAAGTATATAATCGAACACGTTCCTTGCAGAATTTTTGAAAACTTTGTTTCACAAAATACTTAAAACAACTTTAATTTTTAACGTTTTAAAATCTCTACTAGTCATACGATTTATTTAAATTTATACACCTATTTTTTATATCTACCAGCTTTAAAAGCTCAATTGTCAAAAAACGAATACCAATTTGGATACTTAATGTTACTTTTATAACTTATGATTTATAACCTTAACAAGTTATTTTAGATATCTAACTAAATCGATTGTGTTCCCTTGTTCCTATCATGATAAAAGTACCTGGCGCCGGGCATTTGCTCGGTAAACTTCGTAGTATTAAAGAGTCATAGACTGTACACTAAAGTGATAATCCCAAAAAGGCTTGTGTTTTTTTATTTATTTTTTTATTTATTATTTTTTTTTTTTATTCAAGACGTGCTCGTTGGCTTCCCTCACTCACTTCCTACAATGTTTTAATGTGGGCCTACGAGTGTTACATTCTAGTATATATTTGTTGAGCCACATGGTGAATTTGTAACACGTGAATTCTTCTTTAATATTTAATTTAGAAATTGTTAATAATTCTTTCGTTTTTAAATTGAATTGCAATTCTACTAAACTGTTTATTTCTAAATATATTTTTACTGACAGTCCTTAAGTGCTTAGTTATAAACATTCACAGATACCAGTATTTAAAAATTATAAATTGTTTTTGTTATAGTATCATTCAGTAATTCAATAACTAGCTATATTGGAAAATCACATGTTTATATTGCAACACGTAGTTCTTATCTTGAAACTAAATCAGCTGTTTTCATCAACTCTTATTTAGATTTTTAACTCCAGAACGAATTAAGATTTTTTCCTATTTTTCCTTGCACGTGAACCTAAACACTGTAAATATTATTTTTACCACAGAAATAAGTTATTTGCAAAGTTGAAGAAAATCGTTAGATCCGTTTTGGAGATCCTTTTGAATTTAAACATACATACAAATATATCTTGATCGTATCCGAGTATATGATATATGTATTAGAATATCCACGTAGGTGATAATATAGTCGGGGGCAATAGAACAGGCGGGTGAAGGTCAAGCTAATTAACATGTAGTTAAATGAGAAAAAATCAGCTGGCTCATTGGAAGATTTGACCTTGACACGCCCGTTCTATTGCCCCTGACTTTAGTGATATCCATTTTCAATATGATAATAACATTTCCATAATTAATATGTTAATAACATTCAAATAAATTTTGAACCAATTAATTGTTGAGATAGGCCTAAATTAATGCAATTAGAATATCGAGACGACTCTCAGTAATGCTTATAGCAACAACAACCGGGCCACTTGGCGCTGAATATTCAACATTGGTTTGATACAACATCTTGAAAGTCAATTCATAATTTGCTATGTTCCTGAATGTTCATCAATAATTAAAACTTCGTGAAAAGATCACCGGACCATTGTTTTTTTAAGATTCATTCTAATTTATTTAAATAATATCCTTTCAAGATACCAGTAAATATTTTAACTTTTAAACATTATGTCATAAATTATTAATTTAAAGGCGTTGAATATTACAAAAACTTTTTTCGAAATATTAATATTCAACAATTACTTGATGAAAGTTTAAGTACGAGGGATTCGTTTCAAATACTGTATTAAATTTTTGTTAACAAAATTTCTACTTGAGGTTCTGCTCGCTGGCTCTGTGTTTTAAATATTTACAAGTAACAAATAATCTTGCAAAGCAGAATAAACATTGTCTGAAACATGTTAGTACATCAGCCAAGTGTACGCGAGGCTACATCTACCCGGTTTGCTAGTTAGAGCGGAGTCGCATCGCTAAAGTAATATTTAAGCTGTTTGTGCTAAGGCCACACTATTCGCTTAGAACTACTTAAGTTTGTATACCCTCTAAACAACTGAACCATACTCTTGTCCTTAATTAACCTCTTTGGCTGAACAAGCTAAAATGTTCATACATAATTCGGTAAAGGACGTCTCAAGACCAGCATGGGCATCTTGAAAGGCATACAACTTGTTGAAATCCAAATTGAATAGTTATTACGTAACTTCATGAACATAGAATCAATATGACCAATAATATGCTTGAAAGCTCACTGTTGATTTCCTTTAGAAAGGCACTTTACTTAATTATCAGGATAAGGTTTTGTTCCTTATGTTTCGGTAAAAAAATTCGACATATGCTTAAACGTAGTAATTAAGATATAAAATGATAATAAAATTTCATTCCTTATATCACCTCAACCACCCTCCCCCAATTTGCAAGTATATCAACAGTGCAGAACCCAGGACTGGTAACAACTAATGACAGTATGGAACTAAATCCCATTTCCTGAAACATTGGTCGGTATCATAGAGAAGTAGGCCGCGGAGGCTATTTGTTTTTGCAGTGTAACATTATTCCTCGTTTTATTGCCTCTATTTATATGTTAATGCGAACACAAGTATACTTGAGACTTTTAAAACTAAATCTGCTCAAACTTTGTCTCATCCCAGTCTTAACCCTTGCATTATTTTTTAATGGGCCAGAATTCTCAGAACTACGTATTAGTCTGCTTGTTTTTAAGAAGTCGAGACCGTTCTTAACAACCTGTATAAAAAAACTCCGTCGCAGTAGACCTGCCTGTTTAGCGAATTTCCAACACAACACAGTTGGGAAAGGATGTAGGTTTGTTGACATGCAAGCAACAATATAAGTAAGCAAAAATAAGATAATACGATCCCCGTGCAGGTACATATTAAATTTTAACAAGTTCTGAGATTTTTTATTCTTCCTATATAAACACCATAGGGGTGAGTATTTAGATTTGCCGCCACATGGGTGTTGTAAGCAAGTATAAACTAACCCTAGCTAGTGAATACCTACCAAAATTTTATCAGTCATGTCAATGAATAAGTGAGATTGGTTTCCCTTGGTTCGTTGTGTTGGTTTCCCTTAAAAATAACATAATAAACTAATTCGAATTTTTCCCGTGTATCTAGTTGAGCTAATTATTTAAAATATTTTTTCTAGCTCCTCTTTTAAATGGTTTAATAAAAATTCTTTAACTTTCCAAATTGCGGTAAAAATGCCTAAAACCCATTCCCCCTTTTGAAAACCCCCTTTAAGACTCTGTTCCAATAATCCGATTATTTTGGTTCACAAACTCATAAAAAATATACCTGCGCCTACACCTTTATACCAAATCCTATACTATAATACGAGGAATATCTGAAGGGATGTGTGTTCCACGATCTCGAAATCTAGCTGTTAGATTTTGCTTAAAGTTTGCATTAAAGAGTGTTTTGGCCCAAAAATAAGTTTAGAAACACCCTCAGCCCGAGGAAAAATCGAATTTGGTCTAAAATTAAGTTTTAAAATTGTAAATTTTAACATTAGTCTTACGGGTTGCTATTTTGGTAACGAAATAACAACGAAATGTAAACAAAAAGAAAGACACATTAATGTTAAGCAGACTTTTTGAAACAGCTGTTAACTGTGAAGAGGTATAGTTGGTTGTTGGTGGAAATTTAATTGCTTTTTTACCTTGACACTAACAAAAGTGAATAAAAACCAACGAGCAAGGCTCGGTTAACCTGGTACTTTCATCATAATTGGAGGTCCTTTAAAAGTTATCAGTACCACGCAGTATTATTTTTTTTAAATATATATATATATATATATATATATATATATATATATATATATATATATATATATGTATATACAATATAGTTCACGAATGGTGTTTTTTGCTTCTGGGGACCTCAAAATGAAAAAGTAACATGGTTACGGGGGTTAGTTCTTGACATGGCTATTACTAGGGTATATAAAAAAATTCTAAAAACTATTATATAGAACTTTAACGCTCTAATAGCTAATAAAATTTGGAACTCACTTTCTAAATGATGTACTGTAGGTAAAAGGGTTTTCACTTACAAGCATAACCTATTAAAAGCCCTCCAACACTTGTCGTCATCATTAACTTAGCCCTTGAGAGCTCGACATAAACATGAAACACGCACAACTTTTATATTTATTTAATTAGTGTTTGGTAAATCTTAGAACAAAAAATTATATAATAATTATACTAGCATGTGTCCTAATAATATTTTTAGCCGCAGTAAAATTAACGGCACGTCAAGATTATAATCCCTTTTATTTGCACTTCCGGAATCCCAGAACATAACACCTGCAGCCTTGCGCTAGAACTGTCAGACAAATCTCGCAAATCTGACAGCAGGCCAAATTAAAGATGAGAGATAAGCCTACAATGAGATAGCAGCATCCACTGCAGCTGCGATGAGACCCGGGACAACAGCGATTCTGCCGTTGCCGCTACTGCTACTGGGTAATTTCATTCAAGGCTTATTTTTTCTGAGTTACAAATAAAAATATTCCAAACTACTCATTTAAATACGTATCAATTTTTACTTATATGATTCTTATGATTTAAATTCGAAGGAAACGGAACTATACAGTTTTGTGCAGTTTGTATGTTATATCTATAACAGGCAAAAGAGAATAGTTATAAAATATTTTACATGAAATTACAAAGCTTAGTCCCAGGTCTAGGCGTGGCGTAGTTTTGATATTTTTGTTGATTTTAACGTAAATCTATTTTTTATACAGGGTGTTTCAGAACTCCTTACCAATATTTTAGGGCATTGTTCCTGGGTTAAAAACATACCTAAATATCATATTTAAATTGTCCGGAAGTCTTAAGTTACTCACACAGCCGCCATTTTGTTTTTTACACATAATAATTTTTATTTCCGTAACGGATGGTTGGATTCAGATCATATTTGGTATAAATCTTTATCATACCAATGTACATTTCCAAGAAAAAAATTAATTTTTTCCATTGTATATTTTCAAAATGGCGGCCATTTTAAATTTTCAAACTCAAATATCTCAAAATCGGTAAATTTTATAAAAATCTTACAAGACACAAAAAAGTTGCCAAATTAAATTACCTAACCAATGGTACCAAGTTTGTAAGGATCGGACAACAAATAACTGAGTTATTGCGATTTATCTTCATAAAAACGTTGATTTTGCTGTTAAAATGCACGGAGAAAAAAGACACCGTATTTTCTAGCGAAACTGGATCGGTAAAGGGGTTTCTCGCTTATTTAGCCGAAATAATAGTATAATACCGAAACTAATTTTATTAATCAGCGGAACCATTTCTTTAAAAAAACGAAGCGATTTTCGCTAAAATCATGCGTTCATAATAGCGAAACGGTAACAGTAAATTTGAGCAACGGATTCTTAAATCAGAAAAAATGTGTTTCTTTCGGTTGGAGAAATAAAGCCATCAAAAGTAAGTGTTCAAATTACATCAACCTAGTGAACCTGATTATAATTTAAGAGACTCAAATCAATAATTCATCGAATATAGACTCTTTAATATAACGTAATCATACACCAGGAACCGCGAGACAGGTAACGGTAATTTAACAAGATAGGAACAAACAAAATAAAGACCCTGACAGGTATTTATCGGTACCGTTTGACTAAAACCTACCGTCTAGTTAGGCAGTTTAGCGAAACGAATGGTTGAATCTCGGCCCCACCCCGTAAGTGCGCATGCGCACGTGCTGTGTCTCTCGCCCTTTGGCAGTTGTTGAGCCGTAACCGACGACGGCGACAACATGGATGCAGACACGGAAGATTTGCTGAAAGCCTGGGGTTTGGAGGAATTCATCCCAAATTTCAGAGGTGAGCATTACATGGTTTTTGACACATAGTTTATTATTTAGTTGGTTGAATTGCAAGT
Source organism: Neoaliturus tenellus (assembly GCA_030545055.2). Lineage (NCBI taxonomy): Eukaryota > Metazoa > Arthropoda > Insecta > Hemiptera > Cicadellidae > Neoaliturus > Neoaliturus tenellus. The sequence continues at coordinate 49,963 of JAQYXR010000344.1, forward strand.
TGTGATTGCAATATTTCCTAAACCAAAGTTAGGTTGTGATGCAAACTTCCCAAACCAACCTAGAAACATAAGTTATGGTACTTATTTGTATATTTTCTGGTAACTTGTTGGCTGACAGCACTAGCTGTTTATTTTGAATGAGATGAAATTCTAACAAGACTAAAATTCTGGGCATGTGGCGAAGGGATTATTTCGGCAGCTTCCTCCATATGTGTCTGATTATTAAGATTGAACTGTAATTAGTTTGGATTATTGAGGTACTGATGTTAATCAATTTAATGTGCACAGAAATGTAAAATTTTATTTTGTGTTCTTTTTGTCATTTCTGTGGGTCTATGATCAAAAAATGTATTATACATCTGATATTTTTTGTTACAGATCTGAAAGAAGAATTATCAACATATACAGCATCGTCAATCCTCCCTAACTTAATGCGACCTAATACTTTCTCAAAGAAGAAAGATCATGACAGCAGTGTAAGCAAGTCTTGGCGGCCCTCAAGAACTGAAGTCAAAGATGGCTTCATAACTAACTACCTCAGCGACTAGCATTTCGATAAACTAGACGACACTGTTCTGTTAAAGTAGCCACTACCGCTCACTATCTCAGCTGCCAGCATTTCGCTAAACTAGACTAAACGATCAACTGCCGTAGCTACCACCGCTCGCTGCCTCAACTGCTGGCGAATCGCTAAATTAACGAAACGTTTGGCTAAGGTTGCCATTACCGCTCCATCGCTTTGCCGACTGATGTTCTCCTAGTCTAGCGATAATGTAGATGCAGATCTTCGAATTTAATACTGCTATTATGGCAGAAACGTTTCGGTAGTCTACCGAAATGGTTTTAGCGAAATTTGTTTGGCTAAAGTTACCAGACAAATCGCCGTCCCAAATTTAGGGGTTCCGTTTCGTTAAATAAAGGTGAATTTTCGCCAAAACGTCTAAAAATTTCTTTCAGTGTGGCCTTATTTGCATTAAATTCAATGCAAAATCCATGATAAAGATTTATAACAAATACGATCTGAATCCAACCATCCGTTACGGAAATAAAAATTATTATGTGTAAAAAACAAAATGGCGGCTGTGTGAGTAACTTAAGACTTCCGGACAATTTAAATATGATATTTAGATATGTTTTTAACCCAGGAACAACGCCCTAAAATATTGGTAGGGAGTTCTGAAACACCCTGTATATAGATAGCCATTTCGATGGTCCTGAATATAAGAAGATTTTCTAACGGTTTAGTTATGAAATCATTATTTTGATTTGACAACAATAGTGTCAACAAATTTTGTGTCTCGATATGAAATCGTGTATAATGAATCGTGGCAAAATTACAATGGCATCATGGTAGAACTACAACGGCAAAAATTGTCATGTTCTTTATTATTTATAATTGTTTACATCCTCATTTGTTTGAATGCAAACAACGAAAGTAGTGGGAAAAAGCCACTTCTAAACCGGAAGTGACGTCAGCTGCCAGGGCAGCTGCAGGGGTCAGATGGTGTCAGCTGCCAGGGCAGCTGCAGGGTGCAGATGGCGAGAGCATATGCCCTGAATTTGAAGTAGAATTGGGCATGAATTAAGAGTTAGTTCAAAATTGAAATTCAACAGTTATAACTGGAGCCTGGAAAGTATGTCAAGGTCATTCAGAGTAAGTTTTAAAAAAGCCTACCCAACTACTACCAGAAATAGTTCAAAGTTGAACTAGTTGGTGATAGTGGGATAGGCTGAAGTAAATTTTGAATTTTATTTGTGAACATATAATTAATGTGCAACAGCAGAGTTTAAACAAGTTGAACTTTTGTGATGAACTACAGAGGTGTAAATGCAAACACCAACGACGATGAGAAGGTAAACGCAGAGTCCCCAGATGATGTATTTGAAAAGCTTGAACAAACGTAACATTTCGAGTTGGTTTTCCCGTTCCATTTCCAATCGTTTAATTTCCAATTTCAATTTATCCTCTTCCATTCTAGTTATGAAGGGAACTTCATCCATCATATCCATCATGATTTTGTAGTGTTTGAAATTTTAAAACAAGTGATGTTGATAGTTCAAAAGTTGAAGACGGAATGAGAAGTGAAAGCGAGAAATGTTAGTTAAATAAAGAAGTGGTGGGGGGAACGAAGAATTACAAAGAAGTGGTGGGGGAAATATTTTGCTGTTCATTATTACCATCAGTATATGAACAGATGGTGCAGGAGTTAGATTTAGTAAACTGTCTTCGTCCGAACTTTCAATCTTATCACAAATAGGACAATCGTATGTTATTTCCAAATTCATTTTGATGGTTGTAAAATTATCTACAAGTTCTTGTAAAATATTAAAAATGTCTTGTAACTCTTCTTTAGAGTTTATTTCAAAACTAGAATTCATTCGGGCCAATGGAGAGTTGTTCATTATTGGAGAGTCGGTGATGGAATGAGGATCGGCGCATAGGGAGGGGGCTTATATAATGGTGACCTTGAGCAGGCGTCTAGGGAGGGGGGCTGTCTAGGGAGGGGGCTTTTATATAGGGAACCTTGAGCTTATGATTGAATAAAACGTTTAGTTCTTCTTCTCCATCTTTTAATTCAATTATTTGAACCGAAGTAGTTGTTTCATCTTCTTCACTTGATGAAGAAAACAATTCACCAGGATTTAAATATTGAACTACAATTCTGAACCATCTTATAGGATATTCGTCAATGACAGAAAGTAAGTTTTGAAACAATTCTTCCATCTCCTCCCTGTCAGTTATTATATGTTCAAATTTGATAAATTTGTTTTCCATGTTGTTAGTTAGAGTGTTGGAAGTGGAATGATTTAATATTATATAAAAATTAGAACTAGTGGTGGGGGAAATCTCAAGGTCATCCAAATGAAGTTTTAAAAAAGAGTGTAAAACTGAAATTACACATTTGATGGTTCTACAGGATCGGAATACCAATCTGACCTGTATTTACATCTTTTTATCATATGTGTACAAAAATCATCTTGATGAGAATTGGTGCGTTGACAATGAGCAAGATCTAGAGGGTGAAATTTGAAACATCTTTGAGGACAACATGTATGAAAATATCTTGATTTGTAAAATTTGAAAGTTCGCAATTCCGGTGGTGGTAGTTGTTTTGTTTTGCATTTGCAATAACAAGATCCGAAGAATTCACATTTAGTACAAGCTAACCCATCCACCATCATTGGTCCTAAATCTGTACACTGTTGTTTACAACAGTAACGAGGTTTGTACTTGTATTTTTGCTCTTCCATGTTGACGCTGCGGAGTCCAGTGAAAGAATAAGAGTGTATAGTGTTGAATAGTGAGTTTTATGTACTGTGAAAAGTGGTGGGGGTAATTTCAAGGTCATCCAAATGGAGTTTTAAAAAATTATCCCTTACAAGTGTAAGGATTATTAAAATTTAGGAAGTTTGTTTCTCTTTGTTTTCTTCAGACTTTTTATCTCTCTCAGCTTTAGCCATAGCAACTAGTTCTTCTATTGATAGTGGATGTACTTCAGGGAATTTTAAAATTAATTTAGCTTGGTATCCTTCTTTAGCTAATACATCTATATCTTTAGTCATTTGTTCAACAGTGTTGTAATCTTTTCCATAGATTTTTCCATCAAGTTGAATCATCATTCTGTACAACATTTTCTTAAATAGGTCTTGTCGTGGTGAGAGCTAAGAAGCGAATGATTATTTATACAAGTATTACATCCTTTTTATTAACTCACATTGATCACGTGATTCTTTAGTTGTAGTTTTGTCTGTCAAAAGTTATTCAACATTGGTAATACTTTTGGAACTTGATGTTATGTTGACCAGTTGGCGATGAAGAAGTTGTAGGTTGTGTAGAAATAAATATTTCATCATCGCAATATTTTGTTTTAGTGAACATTCTTGTATTAGTAGCACTAACATCAACAGTTAAGTGATAACCACCGGTAAGTAAAACTCGCATTTCGTTGGTTAAATCTTCGAGTTGTTCAAAAGTTGTTATGGTGTTAGTATCGTAAGATGCACACTTGACCTTTAGGGACATGTTGCAGTTTTATATTCAGGGATTAAGAGCGAGATGTGTACGGTATGAAAGGTAGCAGTAGACTGATGAATTTTGCAAGTACATTTCCCCTTTTATAATTATACAAAATTGGGTCAAGGTCATCCTGTGGAATTTTTAAAAAAAAGCAACATATTGTAATGTACAAAGACATTACAATATGTTGCTTTTTTTATTTTTATTTTTTTTTGTTTTATATCATATTTATTGAAAAAACAAATACAAAGAAATATTTATAATGTTATGTACAAATTAATCAGTAGTAGGTGTTACATGAATTGTAAGTTCAGTAGAGTTGTTTCCACTGGGTCCATGTGATACCAAATAGAGTGCGCCGGGTTGAATTATACGAAGATCTTCATTTTGAAGTAGTTGTACGAAGCGCTTTGGTAAGAAGATCTGAAATTTTGCTTCATCACCAATTGTATAAGGTGCCTCGCTCAAAGTGCAATTTATAGCATCACCTACTGAAGTTTCCATTTTCTTAATAGTATGAATGATGTAGTGTTTTTCTTCTTTTAGTTCAGAACATTTCTTTGTAGGTAGAATTGATGATTTAGAATGAGCGTTGAACTGATCAACTAAACTTTGAAGTAAGTTCTGTGATGCCATATTGATGTTGTTGTTAATCTTCTTGTTAATAAGAATGTCCGTCGGAGATGTTGTCTCTTCGGAGGTTTGAGTAATACTCATGCTGTGTTATGGTAGCGCTCTCACTTTTATAATCGACACTACCCCCACCACTGACACTACCCCCACCAGTTTGTTGAAGGAAATTATTCAAGCGGTAGGCATTCTTTAAAGCGCACTGCGACCTTCGATGTTTAAAACTTTTTGATGAAATACAAAGTTCGTTGAAGTAGCATTGGAAATCTTTATCAATTATTGCATTAATCACTTCGTTGCTTGTAAATGATTGTATCCAATTTGCTTTTTCCAATCCCCTTGTGTAGATAATTTTAAACTCTTTGCAATAATGATTCATAATGTGCGGCATCATGTTATAATTAATGAAACCTTCATCCCATCTTAAGTTGTGAAAATGTTTGTTCAACCATTTGTTTGTAACTTTCGCTTTAGTTGTTAGTCTATTAAATGGTACTGGAGGTTTGAACAAATAATGATAAACTACTGATGTGTTCATGTCCAAGATTACTAATTCTTTAATAATAAAATTACCATCATTTCCTCGGAAAGCTTGAAATTCAATTATACCTCTTTTAACTTCCATTATATGTGGCGCATTAGAAAACGAAACCCGTTTATTCATGATGAAGTCTTACTAACAACTGACTTAAAAATTGAATGAGCCGATGTTTATAACAGACAGGATTGTTCTTCTTTCACTTCTTGTGCCACTTCATCAATATTAAAATTGGTGTGATAGTTGTTTAATTGTCTCCACATTTCAACTTCTTGAGGTATTCTATTAAAGATTGAAGTATCCACGGGACCGTATAAAATTGGAACAAATGGTTTTTTGTCCAATGTATCAATTAGATAGTCTTTAATTATTGCACTTGAAAATATTAGTTGTTTCAAATATCTGGTGACGGGACCGGTAGTACAACTTAAAGTGTAAAATTCTTCTTTAGTGAAATATAATTTAACATTATGTGTAGTTAAATCTCTGAAGCGAACAATTTGTCCTCCACGATGTTTTACTATATCAACTTCAATATTTGATTCCAATAAACTTAATCTTGTTCTTCTTCCAAATGTGTTGTTACTTAAATAGCACTCCAAAAGATGTAAATGTTTCATGAGAGATTCCCAAGTAGTTTCACTGAAAGTAACCATTTTGTTTCCATGATTTAAAATAACAATTGGTGAATAATCCATTGATTTTAAAATTCCAACTGATATACTTTTTGTCATGCATGAAGAAATTGGGTAGATAATCCGAAGAAATACTTCTGTTAAAATATTGGTTGTAATGTTAACTTCAACCTTCTTCCTTTTTACTTCTTTTTCAGCTTTTTCTTCTTCTCTCTTCTTATGTTTGTTGAATTTTAGGAATTCGTCCATTTCTCGTTCAACTTGTTTTTCTATATCTGAACTATTATCATCCATTAGAGGTGTATTTTCTTCTCCGTTAGTAGAATTCATCTTGCGAATGATGTTTCCCATACGACGGTTGAAGATAGAATGAAGTTTCTACTAATTATTTTCTCGCTTTTATATTTTTCGTAAATCCTTGAAATTTATACAATTACATAATTGTTTGTTTTCAACTTGTCTTTCACAAATGAAATTCTAACCTCAAAAATTAAAGCAGATAATTCTAACCTCAAAAATTTGCAGTTGTTGTACAATTCTTCTTAAAGTACATTCTTCACAATTCCGGTCAGCGGTGTGTAAGTAACTATTTTATCATGTAGAATTAGACAGTATGCCGAAGTTCCATCCGCTACTGGTTCTTCAAATTCCATTTCAATTTTTATATCCACACTTGATGATTTTACCGATTCATTTTGTTTTGAACAATCGATTACAATTATTGGAGCCTTGGAATAATACTGGTCAGGTGATAATAGTGGTGTATTAGTCTTTCCATAATATGATGATTGAAATCTTGCATACATATCGTATAAAATGGAAAAACGTTTATTGCTGAACATGACATTCAAATTGTCATAGGGAAAGAATTGAGAGTTTAGGAAAACTTTACAATTCTTTATTTTACAGTGATCAAATTGACCAGCATTTGCAGTGATAACATCTTTTCGCTTAGTTTGAAAACCGAGTATTATGTACCTTGCTCGTTCCAAGTAAGTTGATGTCTTGACGGTCCATGTTTGTCTTTCTGTCTGAGGTAGTGTAGGGTATTCATGAAATTCCCAACTTCGGAATGGCATCACAATATCACGGTCAGATTTTAACTTTCTCAATAATAGGATTCTATGTTCATCGGCCAATCTTACATGAGGTACTCTCCAAACAACTTTATCCAACTGTAGTTGCCATTCCAGTTTATCTTCCGTAGTTGCAGGGTCTGCAAGTATTAAGTCCTTATTAGTTGAAGATCTGAGTAATACTAATTCTTGTTTGACATTTATTATTACCCGTTTGTAATCTTCAGCGAATCCCAAAAGCAATCGCAAAGGTACATGAAAATCAAAGTGACCATTGGAAGCTGGTGTTATAGTGTCTTTATCGGGGGCAACCCATCCGGCAGTGACTATTGAATTCTTCTCATGCGGTGTTAATGATGTTAATCCTTTCAATGTCGTTGTTAAACCAACCTTTTTTGTTGAATCAACCGTCACCCCTGATATTTCATATCTTATTTCATCAAAAAGATATGCCATCGGGTTATTTATAAAAGGAACTGTTGAAGCAGTTTTTCCATCCAATTTTAATACCCGTCCTTCGATGTACAAGTAACTTTCACACGGTAAAGTGTAAATATCTTGTTGTTGAATGGGGATCCTTATTTCATCGTTATTGTTTAATTTTGATGAAGTGTAAGGGTTGTGCGTGTGATATTCCTTCTCCCATAGTGTTTCGTCGAACGTTGGTCCTTGAGATATATCCAGGATATCCATCGCTGTTAAGTTTCAATCCAATCTTCTGTAGAAAACGAATGTTTTCCGATGTTAACTCTTCCAATGTCGAGGAGCTACTGAGCTCCCGACTCTTCCGTTGCGGTTTAAATGATAATCCCATGTTGACTTTTATGTTGCTGCTCTGATGTGTATCCGTATAGTAATTGTTTCTCCTCTAAAGTCAACACTATGACCGTCTTGATCCAATATGTTCAGTACGATGTCTGAAATGAAACTGGTGTTTAACGGTAGGTATATCAAGTTTTGTGGCTTCTCAACAATTTTAAAACCGGGAGCCACTGTTGGATAAAATGTATGTAAAATATGTTGATTAACTCCATCTCTATACGATCCGTGTATAATGTTGCACGTGACATCAATACTATTTACTTTCAATATTGTTACAGTTGAATCACCTGAATGAGTAGTTCCAGGAGTTAAGATTTTCTTTTTTGTATCTGTAAATCCAAGTAAACTGCCAATCGACTGTTCCAAGCTGACATCAATATAATATTTTGAAGTTATTTCTGCTTTTAAAGTATTATTGTTTCCTTTAACGGTGATATTGTCTTATCCGAGTTGTTTCTGTAATAATTGGTTTATATCATCAATTTCATAAGCTCCAGTAGGAAATGTAATTATTTTCAATTCTGAGTATTTTCCTGCAGCATCCTTAGTTTCATAATAATGTAGTAAATTGTTTTTTCCTTCTGTAACATTAGGAATTGAATTGTAGGTAGTCAAATCAAGTAATGCCGCTTCCCATAATCTTTCCTTGGATAGACGCAATGCTGGGAACAGCGTACTTTTCAATGTGGATGAATTTCCACTCAGTGACACTGTATACGATGACATCTTAAAGCTGACTGACACTCTTCGCTAGAAACTCCAAACATAAATGCCCACATATTTCAGTATTGTTAGGTTGTTCTCTTTTGTAATTGTAAAAAATGTTTTTGGAGTTTCGAAAATAATGTTGCAGTTCTTTTGGCGGTGGTAGATTGCCAAAACTGTCAAAGTAGTAAATGGTTTGTCCGAGTTTTTTATAGCATACCCAATGAGTGCCTGGACCATAGGTGGAATCCCAAATTTACTATTCCAGTTTCATTTTCCATATTTTAGTTGGTAATGCATCTTTCATAAAAACTCCTCGAAAGAATGGTATTTTCAAACATTTTACATAATCATTTAACTGATGATTTGTTAAGGCTTTATTTGGAATTATCAATTGATTCTTCTTATTTAGTACACACGGTATGGTCTAGGTATAAACCTGCTCCGTTTTTTACCATTTGCCAAACAGAAGTCTTCTTTACACTTGCCTTATGAGTTCTACGACGTCCTTTTTAATGTTTCCACCTCTTTTGGGAGCGCCTCTCTTTGCAGGTCTTCCTCTGCGACGTCTTCCACCACCTAACTTTGCTTTTGTCTTCATGGCTGTAGTTACTGCCAAGCTGCTGCTTTTTCTGCAATATTTGCGTCACTGATTTTACTCTTTGCCAAGCTTTTTCCGCTAGAATTTTATCTGCTATTGATCTATTTGTTGAATCTTTATACTTTGAATATGCTATATCGTGTTCTTTGCAAGCTTGATCTAATTTATTAATTCCAGGATCTCCTCTTGCTAAACGTTTTGCCAACTTAGTTCCAGGTCCACAATATTGATAACCTCCGGGCAGATGTAATTCGTATGGTAAAGCGTCTATCGTTCGATTTACAACAGCACCAACTGGAATCCGTCTGAGCAGGGATAATGCAGCTGATGTTATACCACGTCCTCTCTTGCCGCTGTCTTGACGATGACTGAGCGATACGGTCTTCATTATGTTGTCTTATATAACAGGTGTGTTTACTCCACGAGATACTTTACATGAATGAATAACTTGTGCAAAATCTTTTATATTTAAAGACTTAGTTATTCAAATTAATTATATACTGATTTATGATTCTATTTTTAATCCAAGCTTCTCGTTCATCGGGTTGAATCACCACATGATTCGTTGTACTAGCTATATGATTGTGGGTATCAATAAGTAAATTACCCACTATTCTTATTAAACAATCTAAAGTTACAGCATCTTTCGGATGTTGAGGATCTTGTAACTGCATAATACGTTTATCATTACATGTGTAAGCGGTTAAATCACTTTTTTGTCCAATAGTAGCAGCATCATTTGAATCTTCACCTGGTAAAATATTAATTATTTTCTTCATCTTTGCATCATATTTGGTCCCAAAGTGTTTATCCCAAGTTATTGTTTGTCTCAATGTAACACAATCATCATCTCCATAACCAGGATAAACATTTTTTATTCTTCTATGACGACCATCGTATGTATCTAATCTACCACCACTTGCAATTAATGTTTGCACCATAAGAGGTACATCTGAATCTTTTATACCAAATCTTCCATTTGTTATTGTTTTATGTCCTGCATCCCATTCATCATTATTTCCTTGCATTAAATCAAACTTTTTATTTCCATGTATAAATTTATCTCCCCGCTTTAACACGGCATCTTCATGTTTTACAAAATTTGATGTTTCTTTTTTTAATTTTTTGGATAATTGCTCCATAGTAACAGCATCTTTTGGTTGAGAACCAAACTTTACATTTGTCAATGTTTTTTCATGACAATCGATTCCATCAGCATCTTGTAAAATACAGTTGTCCTTGATGTATTTTAGGTTTACAGCATCACCGTCTTCTTTTGGGTATCCAATGTCATTTATAATAAATTTATAAAAAGAAAATCCATGTTCAGTTTTTTCAGGTATTATAGAATGTAAATATTCTTTATTAACTGAATCTTTATCATTTTTGGGATTTCCCACATTGGTTATTCTATAATTTCCAGCATTATACGTTTGTCCATCTTTTAAGTTATTACCCCATTGCAATTTTAAAGTATTTAAAAGTTCAGATGATAAGTACTCTTTAGTAATTGCATCAGAACCTTCAGTTGGTTTACCAACATTAATTAATCTATGTGATTTAACATCGTAAGTATTCTTATGTAATTTTAATGATGTTGAAGTAGCTTCTTTTACTGTCTTCAAATTTGCTCCATCAGTATCTTCTTCTGGATCTTTAACTAGTTTTAAACGTTTATTACTTATGCTATAGTCACCTTCAGGTGTTTGCGGTAATCCACTTCTTTTTCTGTCTTCTCCAACTTGCACTCCTAAAGCGGAGTACCGTCCGAACTTGTCGACGCTCATGTTAGAACTGATACGTCTTATGCTTGCACCTCTTTTATATCCACGGACAATTATACGACTATACCGCGATTCCTAAGTTCATCAACTAGAGCCACCCATTCATTATTCAAACCTGTATGACCGGCTTCCATGGCTTCATGCAATAGTCTCATTCTATCAACCAATTTATTGATATCATTGTAGTAAATCACATTCGTATTGTATAGATTTTTCATCAATCCTTTACCAGATGTTGAAGTATCTCCTTTACTCTTTTTACCATGTTGTTGAAGAAGTGATAAATCTATAAGTGATAAAGATTTTCTTTTCAGTGGTTGTCTCACCGCTGGTGCAGTACGTAATGTTGGCAATTTTCGTGGAGGAAACAACTTTTTTATAACGATGTTATATTTTGTTGCACGTGAACGATTAATCATTGCATCCTTTGAGTAGTTTCTTTTATGAGCGTTAGTATTTTGTAGAATCTCTTTAAAAACACTTAAATCTTTGGATGAATATCTTAGTGGTATGTTTTTAAAAATTAATTCATATAATCCTTTTGTTCCTTTATATCTATGCTCACCAATAATGATGTAATCGTCTTGTGTTATTTCAAGCTTTGAATCGCCAATCTTCAATTCATTCCCATCAATTCTTGCTCCGTATACGTGTGATCTACTCAAATTCGGGTTTGATTTCATGTCATGTAGCATTTTCATTATATATTTTCTTCCAAGAGGTCCATGTTGTAATATATCGCTACTCAATTGAGTTAAATTTGGAATAGATTGTTCTGCTTCTGGTATTGGCTGTTCTTCTTCCTTTTCAACAATTGGTTCTTCTTCTTCTTTTGTTTCTTCTTGCTCACTAGCACTTGTATATGAATCATCATCTTCTTCTTTTTTTAATGCTTGTACTTCTTGTTTAGAAACTGGTAGTAAAACATCTCCTTCATAACGAGGTTTACCAATAGTTTCTGATATCTGTTTTAAAGGTTCCGTAATAGGTTTAAATGTAGTCTCTAGAAATTCTTCTCTTTCACTTAAACCCATCCTCAATGCACGATTCTTCATCCTAATAGAATCACTGAGTGATTTTATTTCTTTCAATAGTTTTTCTTGATTCACCATGTTTACACTGTGAAGTTCAACGTGTAACTAGATGTAGCATCGGTAGTTCAACGCATAAATACAAATTTATCCAACCCTATACGATATCTACCATTTTTAATATCTTCTTCCTTCATAATAACGAGAAAGCTATATTTCTCATTCCATGCTTTGCCACACATCTCTTTAAATTTTTCAAATGGCATATCCGCATTTACATGATCATTATATATATGCTTTAAATTTGTTTCATCTTGCTTGAAGATGATCAACATATTTGCATTGTCTCTTATAAGTTGTTTTGGAATTTTACTGTATGTTTGACCAATATAAATGCTATCAATATTATGATGTCTTCCCATAGCAAAATAATTCCTTATTGTGTCATGATTTTCACAAGAAACATCGTCAAATATAAAAATAGAAAATGGTTTTGCTTCATTCGGTTGCATAATTGTTTCACTGGCATTAAACTTGTAAAAATTCACTTCAGGTACACTTGCAAGTACTTTATCCAATAATTGATATTTTGGTTGTTGCAATGATTTTGAAAAAATGTATATATTATTAAAACGCAATCCTTTAGGATTAGTTATAAGGTTAAAAACAACATTAGTTTTTCCACAATTTGAAGGACCAGTTATTAGACATCTTATCGTATTTGGTAGTAATTCACCATGTTTTCCATGATTTAACTTATCATTGTCAACTGTCAATTCATCAATGTTATTGATATTAAATCGATCTTTTTGTTGTACAATCTCCATCTTGTATAAAGGTTAAACACACAATGAGCTATTAAACAACTATACTAAGTCTTTTGAAGGAATCCAAGAGTCTTCACTTTTATCAAACCCTAACCACCGGACTTTAACCATATCCTTTTTCCTTTGTAAAATCTTCTCGACAAGATATACATCACCAACTGTTGATTTCAACAATTCGTGTCCGTAGAATCCACCTTGAAGTAATTCACCCTTGTTATCCTTTAATAAATAGGTTTCAGGTATAGTTGGTTGCACTTTATAAATTGTAAATACTTCATTAGTCCAATTTGGTAGATATCTTTTACTAAATACACCTTTGTATTTGCTTATACGAACTTTATCGTTGACCTTGAACTTCTTTGGTTGCAATTTTTCTAATTTCGGTGTTGTATTATTTTTAATGCGTTGTAATACAATTTTCGCATTAGCACTGTTTACCTGGATAGGTTTCATTCCAATGGTACGATGATATTTGTTGTTATACTGTTTTATAAGTTGTGGTAATATGTCATACCACACATATGATCCTCGTTTTGAAAATTGTTTATACATCGCACCTTTCAATGTTCTATTGAATCTTTCAATTATTGAAGCTTTAACTTCAGAATTTGTAGAATAATGATTTATTTGATATTTCTTCATCAAAGCTCTAAAGTCTTTATTAAAATATTCTTTTCCATCATCGGTCTGTAGATGTTTAATTTTAAATTTATTTCTTTGTATTGTGGTTTCCATAGCTTTTGTAACACTTTTACCAGTCTTATCCTTCAATGGTAAAGCGTCAGCTATTTTAGTAAAACAGTCTATAATTGTTAAAATATATTTAAATCCTTTGTTTAATTTACTGTGCGGTATCATTTCAATGAGATCAGCTTGATAAAGATCATTCATCCCTTTAATGATTGTACTTCTTCTTGGAAATCTTCTTCTTGCTGGTTTATGTAGTTCATTTACAATCTTGTCCTTCACACTTTCCATCTTCAGATGTTGCTTGTACACCGCATGTAAAAATACTGATCCATAGAATAGTTTATTCTCATTTATATAGTTTGAATATAGGTCAAGGCCAATTCATATTAGTGTAAAAAAGAGGGAACATGGCATTGGGCTTGCCATGTCCCCTCTTCTTTACGGAAAGGAAAAAGGAAGAAGGTAGAGGACGAAGAATAGGTTTACTGGTCGATAGGGTTTAGAGAGTAGTGGCCGAATGGTAAAGTATTAATTTTATCTTCTAAAATATGGCGCTTGTCATCTTTGTAGCTTAATGCCCACTTTGTTTGTTTGACACTAAATAGTTGATGATTATAACTTCTAATAGTGTTGAACGTTGCAGTTGTTTCAACATTTTCAAACAAACATCTTTTATAATGTTCAAACTGTACGTTCTTCTTCAGGAAAGAAGTTTTTATTCCTTTGGCCTTCTTCGTGACTTGATGTTCGTTCCTCTCGTTTATGTACAGTTGAAATGAATACAGTTTGGACATTAATGCTACAATTTCCATCATCGGCACACCATTTGTTTCATCTTTAAATTTTCCCAATACTTTCTTATTTCTGTCATAGTCGTAATTTGGATGATCCTTAGGATAATCGGAAAAGTCGAAATCATCTTTATATATAAAGGTGCGTAGATCTTCATACATGTCATTTGTTTTAATCCAGTAAATTAGTGCATCCGTGTCCATATATGCAATACCAATGTTCTCTCTTCCATAATAGTTAACCATCTTCTTATAATGAAACTCGTACATATGTGTTTTTGAAATATCCAAGATTGACATTCCAAGATACAAAGGACGATCCATTGTAACTGACTTCTTGTTCATGGAAATAACAACTAGATTTTCATTAATAATTATAGATGAACCAAAGTTTGGTTGTTGCACCAATTTCTGTAATTTTACTGGATCAGTTACCAATTTGATATCCTTATGTTTCCTTTTGTTTTCCAAAGTCTTGCCAAATATTGCGTTATTCATTAATTTGAAAAAATCTTTTTGAAAACTTGATGTAGCGGTGGCTCTTCTTCTTGTGTTGTTGTCGATGTAAGGTTTTAACCAACAAGATTGAGAAAATTGTAGTACTCGATTAATTTTTGTAATTCTCAATCCTAAGTCTAAAGCTTGTTGTATCATCCAGTAGTGTCCAACATATCGAGACTTGTCGGTTAAAGTCATCATTAATTTTGGCCATCTTCCAGTAGGGGAAATTTCAGTCTTAGGAAGAAGTGGTAAATCATAATGTTGATCATGAAGATGTTCAGGATATTCAAAATTAACATCAAAAATGTAACCAGTTTCACCATGCTTCGTTATATCCATTATGTTTCCAATCGATTCTGGATCTATCCATTTAAAATTATCATATGGAAGGGGATTCGACATTGCCCATCCGTATAAGTTATTTGCATCAAAATAACCCAGGAATGTTGTTGGTTTTGATGCATCATAATCGGGCAGATACTTGTTGTTCGCCTTGAAATGTCGTGTAACGCTTTGCGTCAATCCCCCTCGAACTCCTGACTCTAACATCATAACCATATCTATATCAGTAAGAAGTTGTATTTTACAATTTGTTTCTTTCAACATAGCTTGCCATGCTAATCCAGGTGAAGTGTACGAATGAAGAGGGTCCAATCCATATGCTGCAAAACATGTATTTCTAAATTCTTCCATTATATCACATAGTAAAGTTACATCCAATTTAACATAAAAATCTGAATATTCTCCCAATGTTCTAAATCCTAAATCGTTCCATACTTTACATGCATGATCATAGTCCTCTTGAGATATGTCCATGTCATAAAGTTTACTTTTGAATTCTTCTTTAGCCGGAAGTGATGTTTCATTAAATCTTTCTAAACTGTCTATGTAATCATATGGAAACACACCTTTCCGAAGTACCAAATCCAGTTTGTCGTTATTTACAATCTTCTTTGTTTCGATGAAATCTTGTTTCCTTAAATTTTCTGAAAGTTTGGACAAACTCGACGGCATAAATCTGTAGGAGTCCAAGAATCTTAGTTTCATGTTTCCAACTTCTTTGGAAAAACTTATGAACTTCTCTGAAGTTTCAGCTAACACATCGATTTTACCGTCGTCTCTTCCTAGTTCAGGTATTATAAAATGAGCATCGTACCCACTGAGGTTATGCAGAACCACAGGAATAAATAGTGGTAAACGATAGCTTAAGTTGCATTTATTACAAGCAGCACCCCTGTAATAACCTGTGAGGTGATCGTGATCTTTAACTTTATAATTCTCAATAGTAAAATCATTTTTGCATAAGAAACATCGAGTTGCATTTTCATGTTGAATTTCTTCTTCTTCCTCCATCGGTTTCATTGGTACAATATTTGTATATAATCTTTGTGCATTTCCAGCTATTGAATATAAGTGATCAAGAAATATTTTTTCTACATTTTCACCACGATATATTAGAGGTTCTGAAGTTAATCCATATCTGTTTAAATGTTCTTCTGATAATGTTGATTTAACCATTAAACAAAAACTGTTTGGTTTGTGCATTTGATACTTGACACTTTTTCTAGCTTCACAATTTTCATCTTCAACAGGAATAAGTGTTGATTCAAAGTCCGCATACACAACTAGAGGAATACGGTACTGATGATAAACCTTTTCAAATGTAACAAATGCTCTGCTTTCCGAAGGTAAAATAATCTTTGCTTCATAATTATTGTTACATAATCTTTTGTGCTCTTGTAACCATTCTCTTGAGTGTAGCCCATCTCGTTTAAAATTGAAACATCTCTTGCAAATTAACTTTCTGTGTCGATCTTTAGAAAGCTGCTTATTAACAAGACGATCAAATTGCTTTATGTACACATAGTGAGACACATCTCCTCGCGTTAGTAGTAGTAAATCCGTATGATCTGGTAGCTCTTCTTTTGCAATACGTAAAGGATACACTTTGTTTGAACTATCTAATGCAAAAACATTGATAGACGTACCAGGATTTTTCTTCTCAAATTTTGATATATCTTTCAGTGATACAGGATAAGTGATTCCTTGAAAATTGTATCTAAATCTTTGATTTTCATATTCTTGGTTAGGTCTATTCACATGAAGTGGTGGTACAAATTTAGCTGTCATTGCATAACGAAAACATTCATTGTCTTCATTTTTAACATTAACACAAGATTTTGTATTTTCAATTCTTTTTGGTAAAGGAATGTAACTAGATCCCATTAGTCCATATCCATGTTTGTGAACTCTTATATCTAATACTTCAATACTTGTAAGACTCCATCCGGATCCTCTTCCTTCGTGTTCCTGAATTTTTGTTAATATTTCTTCTATACAATTTTCTATTATTGAATCAATGTTTGAACTTTCCATAATGGTTCGGTTTTTTGTTATGAATCCTCTTGGTGATAATTCTTCTTGTACATTTATAAACATAGCTTCTAGTAGTAAACCAAATTTAAGAAAGTTTAATCTTTTCAATTCTTCTTTTAAAATTTTACTTACGATTGGTTTTGCTTCTCTAATAAATTCTTCTAGCTTCAAGTTTTCATTTTGAATCTTATGATGCATTACTACTTTCCCGGGTAATGCAAATACTTGTAGATTCGGTAAAGTAGTTGAAGATGTTGCTGTTATTTCATCTTGTTCTTCTTGTTGTTCTTGTTCTTGTTCTTGTTCTTGTTCTTGTTCTTCTTGTTGTTCTTGTTCTTGTTGTTCTTGTTTTTCTTCTGGGTTGTTGTGAATTAGTTCTTTATGACAGTCTAATAGAATTTCATCGTGAAACGATTCCGAACATTTATCGCAACGATACATGTTGAGATGTTTACTCTTCGAAATTTTGCCAAGAAATGAAATGGGCTCTCGCGTTCCTCCTTTTATAACGGTCCCCCCACCACTATTTCATCTTCTTCACTATACAAGGAAATCAAACTTTTTAAATAAAAATATTAACCTTCTACAAACTAATTGTTCATTCATGTTCTTTATTCCCATTGGAGTTTTAGTATATACTTCTTTATATTCAAGCTTTAACTAACTTTCCCCCACCCAACTAATTTTAGTTACTTTTAAAACCAAACACCTGCCCTCCAAACATCTATTAGGACAGATGTTATGGGACAGATGTTGAAAAAACAAATGTTAGGGTGGAAATGGCTAGAGCACAGGCACTTGGTTGAACTAAATTTGCACATAAATTAACTAGAGTTGAACTAAAAATTCGCATAAATTAAAAGTTAGTTCAAAACTAAAATTCGACAGTGTTAAGAAACTCTAACATTTGAACAAGAATAAACATTAGTTCAAAACTGAAATTCAACAGTGTTAACCAAATTCTAACAGTCGAACAAATAGGTCAAGGTAATCCAATTTTAACGCGAGAACGAGGAATAGAGCACTAAGTGGCATGTTAGTCCATTACTACAAAGTGATCTATTCCTCGCTCTCTATTCTACATCTACTTTTTTCAGTTTACTTATTTATATTAAAATGTTCAAATTTTACTATGTAGAATGTCCATTCTTTCTCTTCAACTCTTCGATTGTTTTTAGCAATTGTAATAAATATTCGTTAGTTTTCACCAAAGTCTTTAGTTTGCTACATCCAATTTCAATGGAAGGTATTATAAGTTGTAATTTTATAAGTTCAATCTTTTCTTTCTTGCGAATTTCTTTCTTTATTATATTATTCCTTATTTTTGCTGCAGATTTAAACTCCATGTTGTTTCTGCTAAAGCCACAATAATAATAAAAGTCTCTTCAAACAACCTGCATTTATACACATTCCCCCACCACTTTATAATCCCCACTCCTTTCCCCCTCTTCTTTATATGTGGAAGGAAGTATTATAATTAGATTCCTAATATTTCTTTTCCTTTTTCACTACATGGGGGGAAGGGTAATTTGTTATTACACTAGTTGTGCAAGAAAATAGCCGCCAGTGTCCACACCTTGTTCATAGCACTCCATCATAGATTGTGCCCACTGCAACATGCGGTCTCTGTCATTTGGTGTGACAAGGAAAGAATGACTATCACCATACAATATAAAAGAGTCAATTCGTACATAACATCCTAAATTTAACCATTTATTAGCTTCAACTATAAACTTTTCTATTGTATCAAATGGAAATTGTGGATCAATTGTTATAACCTTACGTTCTTCACTAAGTTCAACAGTATAATCATCATCCTCACTCTCACTATCATTATTTAAAATGTCTTCAGGTTGTAGAAAAACATCGGAAATTTTGGAAGAATTAATATGGTCATTCACATGAGGAGGCATTTTGAAGTAGGTAATATTGTAAACAGCAGAGACGAAACAACAAGAGCGGCGTGTAGAAGCAAAATGAAGGAGTGACCAACGCTCGCTCCGCTTTTATAACAGTATGAAAATGAGGGGTAAGAGCTGACCTTAACCGGTCATCGACCCAAAGGAGTGGGGGAAGTACTTTTCTTACTATTCAAATGGAAGTAGGTTAGTAGGTCACGGGACTTAGAGTGTTAAAAAATAATGGGGGAGAAACACAACGCTATAACGCATTGTGTTTCTCCCCCATTATTTTTTTAGCAACAATTTGGAAAAAACTAAGTGAATTTACTGTTTACGCCCCCACCTTGTAATACGATCCTTTTTATCCCTGAGGAGAAAGTCTTGAGAATCTAGTGTTAAATCTCTTCTCTTTACACAAATTCTCACAAACTCTAATTTTATATTTTAAGCCGTTACATTTTGCCAAAATGTGTTGGTGGTCAACAACACTTAGAAAAAAATATTTCAAACCTTTCTTAAGCCTCTCTCCTCTGACGGATATTATTTTAGGATCGTCTTCAACGGTGGGGATTTCTGTCAGTTGTGGTTCAGAAATATGTTTCACGATATGTACACGGCAAAAACTTTCATTTTTAACACATTTCCTCCCACAAGCTGATCCTTTCTTAATTCCCCTAGTGAGCACTTCAGGGCAAGTAGTGGGACGGCTAAATGCCCTACGACGCTCTTCTTGTAATAATTGAAATTGCTCTGAAGGAGCAGGCTTAGGAGCAGGTTTGGGAGTAGGCTTAGTGGATTTAGTTTTATGATAGGTGTGGTCTTCAGGCATAGTAAGTGGTGGGGTAGGAGGCAATGGTGACAGTGGAATGATAGGTGTACTAAGACTATGAAGCAAAGTTTCAAATGAAGGGGTATTAAGACGAGGAGCTGGCTTCTGTGGAGGCGGCATGATGGTTGATGGCGGTGTGGAGTCGTTTGAAAGCGAAGTAGAAGGCGAAGGCGGTGAAAAAATGCTTCGAAGTTTAGAAGTCTTGATAGGCGGAAGAATAGTGCCAGAAGTTGAAGGTTTGGATCCAAGTTGCTTCTTGTACCAGTCAGGAGGATTTTTCAGACGAAGAGTTTTCTTTGGTGCAGTAACAGCCGTAGTAGAAGTTGAAGTAGAAGTTAAAGTAGAAGTTGTAGTTGGCAGAGATGACATGGTTGTGGCTCCAAGTTCGCAGCGTAACGTCTGGAATCAGAATGAAATGTTAGCCGCAGTCGGTGCGTCTTTTATAACAATATGCAAATGAGAGGGGTAGCAGCTGGCCAAGACTGATTATTGACCTGGGAGGTGGGGGAAAAGGGAAGAGAGAAGGTATTTATTTAAAATAATTCGCATAACTTTTAACTAAAATAAGATAACCAAATTCTTCTTTTACCAAAATGTTTGTCTTACATAGACCTTTTCAATGATGTATCGCTTGTCCAAATCCGTCAATCCGTTATCAAGCTATAGCCATTTTAATTTTTCAGGTCATGACCGGTCATTCACCCGGAGTAGTGGGGAAGGAGTGGGGGAAGGAGTGGGGGTAGGAGTGGGGGAAAGGGGGGGGGGGAGAATCGACTCCATTTTTTCGGGGGGGGGAGGGGAGGGGGGGGGAATCGACTCCATTTTTTCGGGGGGGGGGAGGGGGGGGGTCATTGACCCTTCCAAAAGTGGGTCAAGGTCATTCAAGATTTATAATGATCCAAGGTGATGGGAACAGTAATACTATTCCCACCACCCTGTTTGCCTAACGGTTCCCACTCCCAACCCACTAGTTACGTTCTGCAAGGGACATCGACGCAATTTTGTTTGGACCGTCCGGGTCTACCGTAACGGTCCGGTCCGGGTCTACCGTAACCATAAATTCCAAGGGAAACTGGAACACCTAATGCAGAAACGCAACTCTAACCCCACCCAAACTAATCCCACCCATCATATTCCTAAACAAAATGCAAAAAACCTAGTCCGCAATTTGCGGATGTCCCACCCCTTCTAAGTGAAGTTCAACTGAACTTCTGAATTTACAGTTAATCTACCCCCTAACATCTAGCTGAAAGGCAAAACAACGACATAAATTATTAATATCAACACTTAAAACTAACAACACATCATTATTAAAAACCAAATAATTCAACACAACCAAATACCTTCATTATTCTTAAAATTAATACACCTTAATGCTAAACACCTCTTAAAATTAATACACCTTAATGCTAAACCCAACTTATAACTAACATCGCAATGCGCAAATTATTTCTTAAATTAAATACAACTTAAAACTAAACACACACACACACACATACCACATTGCATTAAAAAACGCAACATAGTAGAAGAAGTTCAAATATATATAGGCCTACTATATATTTGAAACCTCTTGCTGAGTCGCCAACAACCTTTCGCTATGAAAGTTTGTTGACGACTGACGCTAAGATCAGGCTCGTATTGCTCCTCGGATTCTCGAGTAGTGGGGGGAAGTTGTTTCACTCCAGTGCAGTGTTCAATCCAGTCCAGTTCGCACCAGTGTAAAAGGAAGGCAAAGGAGTGGGGAGCGGCGCATGCGCAACAACACAAATCCAAGGTTTGAGGTTAGAATTATCCATGTGCAGTAGCGCTAAAGTGAGTAATACAGGACTAGGCGCATGCGCATAGCATAGACTCATTCCGATCCGGAGAACTTGTTGCATGGGCAGCAGGTTTGAGGTTAGAATTATCCATGGCAGCTGCCATATTTAGTCTGGTTTCACCACATAAAGTCAACAACCGGTGGTGACCGGCCATTGACCTGGAGGAGTGGGGGAAGGAGTAGGGGAAGGAGTGGGGGAAGGGGGGGGGCTCCATTTTTTCGGGGGGGGAGGGGGGGGGAGGGGGGAGGGGGGGGGAGGGGGGGGAGGGGGGGGGGGGGTCATTGACCCCAAGGAGTAGGGATAGACACAGAACCCTACTTCTCTTACTACTCAGGTGAAAGTCGGTCAACCAGTCATTTGCTTGCCATCTGCCGCCATCTGGCTGGAGTTATTGCCTCTATAAAGGTGGGTAGTTTATCGCGCTACAAACATTCATTGCCTCGCATCCGCTCGGTCATCATCTCTCGTTAGTTTTATGTTATGACTACTTCACTTACTAGGTTTGAGGTTAGAATTATCCATGGAATAGCCTTCGTAAATTCTAACCTATAAAATTACTACTCTGGCTTTCTGTTTCAATTTCTTTTACACTTCATTTTATATCTCAGTCTTATTTTAACTTCTAAACTTAACACATCGGTTATGATGAGTGCACAATGTTTAAAATTAAAGCTTTTGCGAACACAACACATATTACGAAGTACTTCTAAACCTTCAATTTCAAAGTGTAAAACTAATTTAAATAGAGTTAGAAAGAAGTACAGTTTTAACCCATTATACTCAAAGACTTCGCAGGTTAATGTTGATGATAATGTTATTTACAACATTTTGCATTCTATGTTACAATTCAACAACTTTGAACTTGTTACACCTATCGACTGTGTTCAACAAGTTTTTTTATTTTACCCCTACTATTCCTCATATAAGCGCTGTCACCACAATTCCTACTTCATGCTCCTCTATTCTCTTCAGCTAAGCTAAGATTTGAGGTTAGACTTATCCATGGCGGCCGCCATGTCTAGTTCAGTTTCACCACATAGAGTCGGCGACCGGTTATTGGTCTAAAGGAGTGGGGGAAGGGGTGGTGGGGAGAAGGTTGCCATTTTATAAGCCCTCTCCCTAGGCGGCGCTTCTCATTCAATCGCCAACTTTCAAACAATAAACACCTCTCCCATGGCACGAATGAATTATCCCACTATCACCAACTAGTTCAACTTTAAACTATTTCTAGTGGTAGTTGGGTAGGCTTTTTTAAAACTTACTCTGGATGACCTTGACATACTTTCCAGGCCCCCAGTTTTAACTGTTGAATTTCAGTTTTGATCTTAATCTTAATTTTTATTCAACTTTTAGAGTTTAGTTAACACAGTTGAATTTTACTTTTCAACTAACTCTTAATTCATGCCCAATTCTACTTCAAATTCAGGGCATATGCTCTCGCCATCTGCACCCTGCAGCTGCCCTGGCAGCTGACACCATCTGACCCCTGCAGCTGCCCTGGCAGCTGACGTCACTTCCGGTTTAGAAGTGGCTTTTTCCCACTACTAACGAATGTTGCTTTTAAATAGTGTGTTTCTGGAGTACAAATGTGAAACATCTTTACCCAACATTGCACATTAATGAAACATTACATTATTGCAACATGTGGTGAACCCGAGCTTATTGTTTAACACCGTAACAAATGAACAAAAGTATTAAAACAACTGGTCATGTCAGTAACTACCGTGGCCACCCCAAGAGAACTCACTTGAACCGTTTGGAAAAACTTATTTATATTAACATAATTGTATTGAGTGATCGACCGCTGGTGTGTGCTTCATTCTCAATTCAATCTCAAATCATCACAAGGGCGGAATTCACAAACCTCCCTCAAAGCTTCCTCAACTCAAACCTTCCTCTAACCTTCCTCAAACCTTCCTCCAACCTTCCTCTAACCTCCCTCAAGTAATTGTGGGAACAGCTGTTTACAACAAAACACAGTGAAGAAATATATTTTGAGGTTATGTTATGTCTGTGTCAACAAACACTAAATTACTTGAAAGTTTGTCTTACCTGTTATAAAAATATTTAAATTTCTTGAAACTATATGGAAGGACATTTATTTACCTTGGAATTAATTCGAAAATTATATTTTACCCTACATTTTTATTAAAATGACTTTTGTTTTTTATATTTTTCCTGAATAAATTATGTGGATATTATTTTATTTATGTTTTAGTGGACCTTTAAGACCATAGCATTTTGGTCGAAAAATTAAGCCAACATTAAAAGGGTGTAGCAAAAAATAAAATAAGGTCGTTTATGGTTGTGCAGCCGCGTGGCGGCGTGCGGGGGCTTGTAGGCCTTGATGCCGTGCGCCGCTGCGGGTGTTAACGTTTCTCATGCATTTTGTATTAGAAAAAGCGCGGGTTATCAACCTTAATAGAGAAGGTGTTTTACAATTTTTTGTTATACTCCAAGGAAAAGTGTTTTGAACAAAGCTGTCATTTTTGGGTATTTTATTTGATTTTTTTAGTCTGTCGGTCTTGTAATTAAATTTATTTTAAGTTCTAAAGATTAATTGATCCAGTAGGCCTACACAACCAAAATTTCATCCCTGAAGGTGAAGTAGGCTTGAAAGAATTGTACCAAAATATGCTTGAGTACTTTTGACCTCCATAGCCCTCAAAGTAGTTGTCCGAAAAAAATTGTACGTCATATTTACACAACGTAAGAAGATACTTAAGGAAATGTATTGTAAACAACTGTTTGACTGCACAATCTTAAATCCAGCCCGGCCATGAAACCTGATTGGGCGATGCTGTACAAAAACTTGAACAGAGAAATTTCATTTTAAAGATGACTTTCTTTAAGGTCCATGAACAGGCAACCAAAAAACGAAACAACATTTTTACGAATGTAGAACGCCATCCATTGCCGTTTGACCGTGTGATATTCTTTTAATACATAGAAACAGGCCTATAAAATTGTGTTGGCCAACTACAAATTTTAGCATACATGGTTGCACGAGACGTGAGACAGCCCGCCAGAATTTGTTAATGGGCAAATCGGCTCATAAATAAAAAATAAAAGATAAAGCAAAGTTTTCTTTTTCAACATGGAGTGGATTAATCATTTTAATGATATAAAGTAAAATCAATACTATAAGGTCTTCATTTCAAATTCAGGCTGTTAAACTGCCCATATATAGTACGTATCCTGGCGGGCTGTCTCATGTCTCGTGCAACCAACTTAACTTAGTCTTCTTCTAGTGCAATCTAACATAAAATGAATGTATTAATAGAGAAATAAACAAGTAAATTAAAAATTTACATTTAAATTTATTAATATGGGTAAAAACTAATGCACTCCCATAAACCTTGCATAAAAAACCACGGAAGATCTAAAAAAAAAAGCCACTTATGGTTGATGTAATATGTTTGTAACAACTGTATCCTATGTATGCCAGATAAAAGTAAGTAAAATAAAAATATATTTACTTAAAATATGAATAAAACATATTTATTTTCTTCCAATTTAAAACAAATCGTTGGAGGAGAAATATAAGCCTACGCCTAGTTTATAAAAAGCAGCTAATGAACTGAAAGCTACTTTACACTACCTTTGTAAACAAATATTGAAAGCACTTCTATTTCCCAAACATGTGGTATATGTTCCATGTCTACCAACTGTCTCACATTTCCCCAAAACAATGGGTGAATTTTTAATTCACTATTTTAATTGTTAAAGAGCAATAGTCATATAATATTAATTTTAGTTTAATGTTTTTAAAAATTAAAAGCCAATAGAAGAGTTACAAATAGATTAAAAGTCTATTTCTGTTTACATAAAAATATTTTAGGAGTATTTTGTTTTGTTCAGGTGGCAGTTCTCTCTGTGAGGAAGGTTTAAGGGAGGTTTGAGAATTCTGTTTTTCAATTGAGGAAGGTTTGAGGCCGGTTTGAGGAAGGTCTGAGGCCGGTTTGAGGACGGTTAGAGGTGAGGAATTTTTGACGGAGGTTTGTGAATTCCGCCCAAATTTTAGGACAAAAAGTGTTAGTTATCCAGTATAATGGATTAAATAACATAAGGACACGCTTTTCTAAAGACTCTGAGATCACTCACAGCTGATTGATATTCAACCAAAATGTCAGTTGATCTGAACCCTATTAGTTTAAAAAATATACGTTACTAGCTGTTTCCCGTCACGGCCTCGCCCGTGATTGAATTTATTTTTTTGGTAATCAAATCTTTTTAAAGAGCAACAAAAGGTTCTTCCTTAAGAATGACATTGAAACAATAAAGTAATGTAAATTGAGCTCTAAAGGAATTTTGCAAAACATTTTCTTAATGATAATTAATGAGAAAATAGGAACGACCATGTCAAATTTCAAACCCGTGGGGCCTAGAGTAATTTTCAAGACCTGTGGGGCGGAGCCCTAAAGAATTTCAAAATATATTTGCGAAACCTTTTCTTGGTGAGTAACCTACAGTTCAGCACTCTAGCTAGTCGGGAAGTTGGAGAATTAGTGATGAATGAGTCAGTGAGTAAGTGAGGGTTTTCCTTTTTATATGTTTAGATAACTGAAACATCTTATCTTCCTTATTTGCTAGCATTTGTTATTCCAAAAGCTGTCTAATGATTCAATCAATTAAACTTCTTATATAAGAATAATAATACCTGGGGACTGAGCATTTGCTCGGTAAACTCAAACAGTAATATTATTTCTAGTAATATCAGTTGCAGACAGTGCAATGAATTCCCAGTGCAAAAATGCTTATTCCGCTGCACTCTGGTGTATAATTTATTTTTTTAAACACATGTTGAATCTGCAACACTTTTAGGTAACAGCTGTTTTCCTAATTCTTACCAATGCTTTTGTTTGTAATTCAAATGCAATTCTACAAATTGATAAGTTAGTTTTCACTTTTACATAACTTTTATTGCCTAATCTAAATATTCATAATCAGCAGTATGAAGTCTGATTTAAAATATGATAAGTTACTTTTACTATTCAGTAGTACCATTTAATAATTTATTAACTGGCTGCCATGCAAAACTACAAGTTAATACTGGAACACGTGGTCTGTGGTTTGACAGTTGAGTCAACTGTTTTCATGTGTTTTGATTTTTAACTCCATAAGACCAATGATATTTTTTTATTTCAATAATTAAAGATTATAAAAAATTAAGATTTTCCTGGCATGGAGACCTGCATTTAGATTATTTTTATTCCATAATTAAGTTATTTGAAGAGAGAAAGAAATTCGTTCGAGCCGTTTTTAACATGCAAACATACATATTATACTTTACTTATAATAGAGTATAGGATAGAATTGAAACCTAAGAACCTTAAGGACCTAAGGCACAGCCCCTGGGGCCTATGTTTAATGGTACTCTTTAAAACCACCAGTTTTACAACTTTTACAACTAGCTGTATAATTGTGCAATATAATGTCTGATATAGGGGCAATCACAGTAAGTAGGCCACACTGACAATCGAAGTACAACCACAAAATTAGTTGGCAATTTTGGAAGCCAAAACAGCCAAATAACCATTGAATGACGACAATACTGGCTGCGGAAATCCTCACTGTTATCTTTGCGTCTTAGGTATTAGCGAATTTCCCTATAGGGAATACGCTATTACGGTAGTAGTCATGGTAAGACCTAAGCCCGAGACCATGATACTTTTTCATTTTGAGGTCTCTAGAAGCCAAAAACACCGTTCGTTCAAATTTATATATATATATATATATATATATATATATATATATATATATATATATATATATATATATATATATATATCTGTATGTGTCCATGACCACGATAACTTTTGAACGGAACCTCCGATTTTGATGAGATTTGGTACAGGGGTGTAAGCCAGCATCTACTTGATTGAGTTCGCGAACCAGAATGATCGGACCATGGGAACGGGGTTTTATGGGGTTTCAAAAGAGTTAAAAATGGGTTTTTGGCTTTTTTATTTTTACTTATAAAATTCAACAATTTTAACTTAAACCATTTAAAAAAGCTTAAAAAAACAAACAATCTAGTATTTTGAATTTTTTACCTAACTTAAATGGTTATGAAGAAAATCCAAAAACTATGTTTTCCATGTTATTCTTATGGGAAATCAACAAAACCTTCTATCTTGCTTATTTATTGAAATATCTTGATAAAATTTGGTATGTACATTCATTAGGAAGCGTTTAACTTATATCTGCTTAGAAAACGCATATGGCGGCAAACCTACGTACTCACCCCTATGGGGTTTATGGGAAAATAAAAAGAACACCATAACCTGATAAAATTTGGTATGTACATTCACTAGGTAGGGTTTAACTTATATTTACCAACAAAACCCATATGGCGGCAAACCTACATACTCTCATCCCCATGGATTTTATGGGGAAATATAAAATATACCAAAATTCCATTGGAAATTCGCTGAGTACGCAGGTCTGCTGCGACGGGGGTATATTGTTATCCGAAGAGTTCTCATTATGACTTAATTGATTATAACTTTCACAAAAGAATAATTGTAATAGCTAACAGCCCGTCATAAATTGCGGGTAATTTTGTTGATGATTGTTTGTGAAATGTGATTTTTTTAAAGTTTCAATAGTTATGACATTTTTATGAAAATCCTGACGACATAATATCAATACGTCCTTTCTTTAGCAAAACTACTCGCCTGCGGCTCAATAGGTGATCCACCCCTATGCCCACTCTTTGTGTTCACTGACTTAGTTTGTAGTTTATCGAGTCTCAATCGTTTAATTTCTTCCCATGATGTTTAATGTTCAAATCATTAAGTTTGTCTAACTAAACTGATCATGGTATTTGTGTGTGGCACATAACACATTGTATACCGTCAAACATTTTTATAAAATTTACAAACTATAATTAATCAAGATTAACTGTGGAAAAATGGATAGAAGATCCCAAGTCAAACGAACAAAACACGAGTAGCACATCTTGGCCGGATTATTCCACCATGATCAAAACACACTATTATCACATTAGCCAAATATTCCCCACTTAACATTGTTAACAATTCCTTACTATTCCAAGTCTTGCGACACCTTTAGTTCTTTCGTAACAGTTTTCAAAGACGAAATATTCAGTTTAGGCCGGATTTCACCAAACTTTAAACCTCCGTTAGCGACGTTGTTAGCTCTAACCGACGAATTCAAAGTTAGCAGTTTTGTTAACCGTCGGTTAGCAACTAACCGAAGGTTAGTAGGTGCTGCTACAAGCGGAATTTGTAGTTACTTTTTGTTGTGTTTATATTTGAAGAATCATATTATAACTTAAGGCCCGTCTATACAGGCGTTTTAGACACGTTTTAGACGCCGTTCCGATATTAGACAAACGCGCGATTTGGAAATACGGAATCCTAAATAAATGTAAAAATACGTGCAACAAAGTCGCTCGTATAGATATGGCCTTTACAATCCAATGCATCCAGTCGACGCGCGTTTTTCCGGTGCTCCTAAAACACCCGTATAGACGAGGCTTTTAAGGGGGATTTGCCGAAACACGTTTATCTTATTTTTGTGTCTACTGTAGTTTTATTATCAAACACTAGCCTATTATTTTAATTAAATATATAATTAATAATTAAAAATATAGTCAACTTTTGACTATTTTTTATTCTTGGGCAACAATCACCAAGAATAAAAAATAGTCAAATAAATACTCCTCACCAACAATACAATGTCATTTAGAAATAGAATAGTCAACTTTGTTTAAGGTTACTCTGATTTTGGAAAGCGAAACCTAAAGAGCACCACGTTGATAATTGATATCTGACTTAATTTAGCTTAAAATTTATTCTCATCTTTATTTACGCTGATGATGCAATGCAAAGATCGAACGCGAGAAGGAAAGCAATTAATTTTGCATTTGAAGAAAATGTTGACGATGAGTTTGTAGTTCGCCGACTAGATGGATACTGACTGATCTTGACGATATTGATTTTATTACAATGTTTATGCTATCCAAGCCTTCGGCATTAAACATTCTTGAATCCACCGAAAATCAACTTGAATTTACCGTACTTCAGATAAGTCGGTAGTTTTGTGTTAAAAATTAACGATAAATTTTAAGTGTGTACAGGCTATTTAAATTAAAGCTATTTTAAAACTGTACCTAATTTGAAAAATAATCATTTAATGATTCTTTTTTTAGCGAGCCTATAACTTTATTTTTACATGCCAAATTAGAACAACGTTGTCAGAGTAGTAAGTAGGGCCTATACTGCAACAGTATTTATAAAGTTTTTATTCTTCTAATGTTTTTCTCATATTTAAACACATTATTTTGGAAGCAACCCTATCAGTCCCATAAATACGCTTCCACGGCCTACATTTACATACAATGATATGCCGCAATAACTTAACAGTCAAAAGATAATTTGCAGGTAATATTGAAATTTAATGGTTAATAACAAAAAACATCGAAACTACACTTACTGAATCGTCGGCTTGAGTGTAGAAAAGTTATTCTCCATACATTCCATACATTAAAAGGCACAAGATTCTGTTGAAAAACGCTCATACTCCTATAAAATAAATTTTTTAATTGACCCTAAAAAAGGTATAAAAATGTGTCGTATAGGCCTACTTGTACCGCAATATGCATTTTAATTAAACACATTCATTATAGATACCATGGATTTTACAAATCTAATTCATAAATAAAGGTTATTGTAAATCCTTGATAAATATCGGCTAAAATATTTTAACTGGGTAGAATCAGCAAACGCAGTTTAACGTAACAATTGTTCAGTGCTAACTGGAGTGCTAACCGGAGTTTACATTTTTGTAAACAAAGAACATATGATAAAGTTAAATATCACCAGACTACCATGTAAATATACGCACTCAACAATACTTTCTTAACTTCAGTTAAACGTTTTTAACTGGCCAAATTTGACCAGTTAACAATTTTAACGTTGGGTTAGCCCCACATCTACTATTCCTATGTGTTGTTTCAATTACATTTTTGGCAAAAAAAACCGCGTCCGCTACTGTTTATTTTTTTTTTTAGTTTTTATAAAACAAATTGAGTTAAATATTTATTAATAAACAAGGTTCTATTGACAACAAATTGCGCTTTACTAACCATAAAAAGGATTTTATTGTAAGTAATGTTTGCTTGAAAATAGAAAATTTATTTGAAAAGAGTATTGTGCATCACGAATTTATCGCAGTGCTTGCGGTTCTTGTACGAGAGAGCCTATACAGTAGTCGATTATGCAAAAGTAAAAATTTCAAACATCATAATGATAACTGATTTTTTTTATACCGAAAATGGTGTGATTTTAAGAAATAGGAAGAATTCATTTTCTTTAAATGTCCAGGTTAGAGCCTATGTGTAATTCAGCACTAGAAATGACTGACATTTTCTGTAGATGTCCAGGGAGTACCCTTGACTCACAAATTTTAACAATTGTCGCAATAAAGTACTGTATTATTCGAGTTACGGTGATGCTGTACTAATTGGTGTTTCAGGCTACGTGTGCAAAAAATACCTTATGACTCCTCTGGATATCTGTGTAACATTAGCCGAAAACCTTTACAACGAATCAAAGATTAGAACCCAATATCCGGTATAAAGAATATGTGGAGAGTATCCCAATAATAATTACGTTCAATATTATTACTGTTTGTGATTAAAAACTAATTTCATATTATGTATTTGTCAATCCCGAATATGAAGAATGGGCGTGAGAATCATCCTCACGAAAAATGAAATGAAAATGAAATGAAATTGCCAAACAGGAAGATGACGAAAAATGCAATGATTTCGTTTTCAAGGAAATTTGTAATAAAAACTTGTGAACAAAACTATGTACTCTTAATAAAATCATATAATTAATATAATCAATATAATCATAATAAATTAAAAACCAATATATTAAGTAGTATTAAATAAATAAATTATATTTGGTTCAATTTGATAAATTAAATTGAACCATCCCTGGTCTTCTTAGCTGCACGTTTAGATTTTCTGTCATAAAGTTTTCGTCTTCATTTTTATATACATCTTGTTATAATTTTTCTTCATCTTGCTTCTCTTTTAGAAGGAAGGTTCTCTTTGTGATATTGTGCTTCTTTTTTGCATGTTCCGTTCATACTTGGAGGGTGTTGATCCTTGTTTTTGCAAGGGCAACCCAACGGCTTTACTCTCTTTGAGGGCCGGCATCTTTCTGCTTGTAAGATACCTGGTCCCAAGAGCAATTGGGTTTGGGTCTTAATCAGACTTGCTGCTTCTTTTTGGAGTCAATAACTTCAAATTTAAATTCAAACGCCGCAGATGTCGGATCGACCTAGGCGTTGAGAGAGTGAGTGATCCGCAACAGCTGTACTATGAGTAGTTCAAATTGTTAAGGCGCGTTTACACTGCAGTTGTCGACCAAAAGTTGTCAACCATTTTTGATATCTCAGTGTAAACGCAACAGCAACTCATTAGATTGATGACCAAATTTAGGTTGAAGACCAAAATTTGGTTGACAACTAGTGTAGTATAAATAATTCAATAAACCAGTTTTGGTTGTCAATCTGGTGTAAACGTGCATTTATTTGGTCAACAACTAGGATTTATTTGGTTGTTGACTCAGATTGTCGACCACATTTATTGACTAAAATTGTTGATGACTTTTGGTTGACAACTCCAGTGTAAACGCACTTAGAGAGCATTAGCCCTAATTTCACTATTATATGTCGAGTTATTCCCTTGTTCCAAGGACTATCGAACTATACATGAGTATATGATGCTCTCGAGTATTGTTTTGACAGGGAATTTACATTAATTAAAAACCTATTCAAATCATTTGTGGTTTTATTTATTTTATATAAAATTTTATTTTTATATATATTTTATATTAAACCACAATAAAATTTTATTTATTGGATGTGAGTTTTCAATTTAAAATTTACTATTCAAATCAGTTGCGCGGCGTGTAGGGGTCGTTCCTCTTCCTTTTCTTACATTCAGATTCTTGCATGCTCATAAATAGGAAAACAAATTGGGATATAAAGCTTGAAAATATATGAAATAATATTTTATATAGCATAAAACAATTAAAAAATACAGAAATATATAGACAGGCACGATATAAATAATCAAAATTGCTAGTGAATCGTCAATGGCAAATCAAAATACTTCGAAGGTTATGTTTATATTTCTTATTAAAATTGTACACACTACATATGCAGCTGTTGCACTAGTATGCTCATATAAAGAAATCCCAAGTGGTTTATAAATTATCAAACTAGAATCATATGATTTTTGTTTCTCTGATAAAGGAAGGATATTGTAATCTTGTTTTACGTATGTTATTAAACAGCGCATTCTGCCGGTCAACAGGCCTACATTTGGATAACCGACAGTTAAGAATTGTTTAACCGTCAGTTAGTGTTAACGGACGGTTAAGCTAAACCTCCGTTAAGAAAGTTTGGTGAAATCCGGCCTTAGAGTTTAATTGTATAAGGGCAATGTTAGTTTATTCCCAACTGATGGGTTGATTTTAATGACAGAAGCTCTTATACCACTAAGAAGCAATAGCGTTTACAAAATTGAAACTATCGTTTAATTTAACATCCTATTGAATTATATTGAAAGTTTCATTACAAAATTATTCGATTCATAAAAACACTTGAATTTTTTAATTTGTGTATTAATGTTATTAGTGGGATTTCAATGCATTAATGTTCCTAAAATTCTATAGATTAACGTGTTAAGAAAACCCTTAGTAGAAATGAGATAGCAATGGTTTTTTAGACAGTATGTTTGGATTTAAAGAAACACTTTAAACTCGAAATAATATGAATCCTAGTACGAATATTTTTTTTCATCTGTAAAGGGCAAATATATTGGTAGATATTACATTGTACACTATTTACAACACGATTTTAATAAAACGCTTATTTTTTCAGCCTATTTTTTTCTCATACATCTCATCGACCTGGGGATTACAATTTTGTGTTGTAAAAATTAATTCTTTATTTTTTATGAACACGTCATCGTAATGCCCTCCAGAGAAGTCAAATTAAAATGTAAAATTATCTACAAAAATATTCCAAGGATTTTTAATTATGTATAATGTCAAATTGCCTTGTTTTGTATGAATTTTTACACGGTTTTTTCTCCACGCTGTACTGTTGAAAGTATCAAACATCATTTAGACTAACTCTGAGCCTCTAAAATATTCTAAACACAATATTCATAAAACTTCTGTTTCACATAGGCCTACACATGACATACTTAAATTGTAAAATATCATCTTAAGCGATATTCTGTACAAATATTGCACAAAGCTTGAAATTTATCAACTGTCACTTTAAAAGTCATCTTTACCAACTTTCTTTCAAGAATTATCCACTTTCTTTTATATACTGTAGTTTTTTTAGCGAATTTCCCATAGGGAATAAGCTATTACCCTAATAGCTCATGGTAAGACCTAAGCCCGGGACCATGTTACTTTTTTGTTTTGAGGTGCCCAGAGACCAAAAATAATAGTCATTAAAATTTTTATATATATATATATGTATATATATATATATATATATATATATATATATATATGTATATATATATATATGTATGTGTCCCTAGACACGATAACTCTCGTAAAAATGGTCCGATCGTCACCAAATTTGGTAGAGATGTGTAATCCTACGTTTATTCGGACGAGTTCGAAAACCAGACATATCGACCTACCGTAAGGGGTAGTTTTGGGGGGTTTTGTACCCCAAAAATGGGTTTTTTGCATTTTCCATAGGTAAATTTGAAAAATTTTAAATTTTTATTGTGACCATTGGATTTAGCTCAAAAAAACACACAATTTAGTATTTTGAAGCTTTGCTCTATCTCCATTGGTTACCGAGATATTACAAAGTCTAAAGACAGTACATTGTCTTTTGGGGCTCCAATGTTAATCTTATGGAGAATAAGGATGTGTTAATATTTCACCTATTAAACAATATTTTTTTATGAAACTTGCTATTTAGCTTCATTTGGTTGAGATTCATCCATTTAAGGTAAAAAGTCTTGGTTTTTGTACTTATCATGGCAGCAAACCTGCATACTCTTTTCCCATGTTAATCATATGGAGAATAGGCAAACTCTTTTATTTATGGACAGATATTGATAAAACTTACTATATGGCTTTATATGGTCGGAATAAATTTTTTATATGCTAAAAACCTACTTTTAGTGTCCCCCATGGCAGCATACCTGCATACTCTTTCCCTATATTTATCTTAAGGAGAATAGACATTTATTTCCCTATTTATGAGCACGTGATGAAATTTTGTTTACAAGTTTAGCTGGTCAAAATTAATATTACTAATTTGGAAATTCGCTGAGTACGCAGGTCTGCTGCGACGGGGGGTATTGTTTTTTTTAGCGAATTTCCCATAGGGAATAAGCTATTACCGTAGGTCTCATGGTAAGACCTAAGCCCGGGACCATGTTACTTTTTTGTTTTGAGGTGCCCAGAGACCGAAAATAATAGTCATTAAAATTTATATATATATATATATATATATATATATATATGTATATATATATGTATATATGTATATATATATGTGTCCCTAGACACGATAACTCTCGTAAAAATGGTCCGATCGACACCAAATTTGGTAGAGATGTGTAATCCTACGTTTATTCGGATGAGTTCGAAAACCAGACATATCGAACTACCGGAAGGGGTAGTTTTGGGGGGTTTTGTACCCCAAAAATGAGTTTTTTGCATTTTTCATTTGTAATTATTAAAAATTTTAAATTTTGATCTTGACCATTGGATTTAGCTCAAAAAAACACACAATTTAGTATTTTGAAGCTTTGCTCTATCTCCATTGGTTACCGAGATATTAAAAATTCTAAAGACAGTACATTGTATTTTGGGGCTCCAATCTTAATCTTATAGAGAATAAGGATGTGTTATTATTTCAATTATTAACCAATATTTTTGGATGAAACTTGATATTTAGCTTCAATAGGTTGAGATTCAACCATTTATGTAAAAAATCTTGGTTTTTGTACTTATCATGGCAGCAAACCTGCATACTCTTTTCCCATGTTAATCATATGGAGAATAGGCAAACTCTTTTAATTATTGACAGATATTGATGAAACTTAGTATATGGCTTCATATGTTCCAAATAAGTTTTTGTTATGCTTAAAATCTACTTTTAGTGTTCCCCATGGCAGCATACCTGCATACTCTTTCCCTATATTTATCATAAGGAGAATAGACATTTATTTCCCTATTTATGAGCATGTAATGAAATTTTCTTTACAAGTTCTTCTGGTCAAAATTAATATTACTAATTTGGAAATTCGCTGAGTACGCAGGTCTGCTGCGACGGGGGGTATTTTAAGTTTTTTCATGAGAGACATTTGCAAGAATAAGTTAGAAACACAAACAGCCGAAATCATATCGTAACTTCTGTTATTTTAAATATATTTTTATATAGTAAATATAATATAAAGTAATATATAGTAAAGTTACTGAAAACTTGGATTGAGGAACGAGCCACCCCCACTGTGTAAAGCTCACTCAACGGTGTGTAAATACAAAATTATTTACTCACGGAGATAACCGCAACAAGTATACAATTTAACAAAGTCAATTTACAAACAATAGTTTTCCGTTACGGGAATCATTACTGGCTGTTTGTGAACTACAGACCGTGATTCAGAACGTATTTCTGTTTGGTCCCTCATTTTCGTTTGACATCATTTGTGCTAAACAAATATTAGAGTTTTATAAAACGTTTGGTCTTCCCAGTTTGTTGACAACAAACATAGTGTATATGTGAACAAAAACCTAATGTTATAACATATGCAAGAAGCAAAATAACCCTATTGTATTATATAAACAGCTTTGTTTCATAGTTTTTTATAATTTTTTATTTATTGGTTTTAAGTATGAAATGGTGAGTGATGTGTATGTTATGGTCATGGGTTCTTATATTTTGCACCCCAACATGAGTCAAGTTTTTGGTATGTATGTATGCTGCAAATTGATCTCAAAAACTAGGCAAAATTATTTTTTCAATCTTGCAAACAAGTTAATTATTTCTCGGTTGAAAATAATTTTTATATTCTAAGAAAAAGTTAAAACTTTTAACGTCGGGATTATGGTGTTAAAAAGCAAAACAAAACAATTGCTAAAACAAGCTGACAACTTTCAAAGTACGAATGAACCACCCTACTGTTGGACCACACTGTGTTGAACACGAGGTTCCTATATAAGTATTTAGTTTTGCATAGCCAATCAGTTACTGATTGATATAATATTATATAAAAATAAGAACCTGGGGTCCAAGCATTTGCTCGGTAAACTTATCAATTATTCGTCGTAATACTATTAGTCATAGACTGTGCACTAAAATGCCAATCTTTAAAGGGCTTGTTTTTAGCGAATTTCCCATAGGGAATAAGCTATTACCGTAGGTCTCATGGTAAGACCTAAGCCCGGGACCATGTTACTTTTTCGTTTTTAGGTGCCCAGAGACCAAAAATAATAGTCATTAAAATTTATATATATATATATATATATATATATATATATATATATATATATATATGTATATATATATGTATGTGTCCCTAGACACGATAACTCTCGTAAAAATGGTCCAATCGACACCAAATTTGGTAGAGATGTGTAATCCTACGTTTATTCGGATGAGTTCGAAAACCAGACATATCGACCTACCGGAAGGGGTAGTTTTGGGGGGTTTTGTACCCCAAAAATGGGTTTTTTGCATTTTTCATATGTAAATTTTTAAATATTTTAAATTTTTATTTTGACCATTGGATTTAGCTCAAAAAAACACACAATTTAGTATTTTGAAGCTTTGCTCTATCTCCATTGGTTACCGAGATATTACAAAGTCTAAAGACAGTACATTGTCTTTTAGGGCTCCAATGTTAATCTTATGGAGATTAAGGATGTGTTAATATTTCACTTATTAACCAATATTTTTGGATGAAACTTGGTATTTAGCTTCATTTGGTTGAGATTCATCCATTTAAGGTAAAAAATCTTGGTTTTTGTACTTATCATGGCAGCAAACCTGCATAATCTTTTCCCATGTTAATCATATGGAGAATAGGCAAACTCTTTTATTTATGGACAGATATTAATGAAACTTACTATATGTCTTTATATGGTCGAAATAAATTTTTTCAATGCTAAAAACCTACTTTTAGTGTCCCCCATGGCAGCATACCTGCATACTCTTTCCCTATATTTATCTTAGGGAGAATAGACATTTATTTCTTTATTTATGAGCACGTGATGAAATTTTGTTTACAAGTTTAGCTGGTCAAAATTAATATTACTAATTTGGAAATTCGCTGAGTACGCAGGTCTGCTGCGACGGGGGGTATTTTTAATTATTATTATTTAAGACAAATTCGTTCACTCCGCTCACTCACATTTAAGGATGTTTTAATGTAGGCCAAATTTAGTGAGGTGCTGCACTCTGTTTAATATAATCAGTTGAACACCATGATGAATTTGTGACACGTGAATTTTCTTACTTTACTTTTATTTTTA
Source organism: Neoaliturus tenellus (assembly GCA_030545055.2). NCBI lineage: Eukaryota > Metazoa > Arthropoda > Insecta > Hemiptera > Cicadellidae > Neoaliturus > Neoaliturus tenellus. The sequence goes on from JAQYXR010000344.1 coordinate 88,112, forward strand.
TAAACATTCATAATTACCTGTATAATGTGCGATTTAAAAACTATAAGATGTTTTGTCCACGTTTTAAATGTTTTCCGTTTTAGGATTTTTTGTTATGTTTTAATGTGGAGTTTTGTCCACAAGGAATCCATTGGAGCCATTGGAGTTATAGTCTTATGGCTGAGAAACCCCCGTTCTCCGTCCTACAGCCCTTCACTGTACCATCTTTATGTACATTTTTGTAGCTACTAATAAATTGAACAAAAATCATATGATAAATGTATAAGTAATATAACATGTTACATTTTCAACCTGTCGTTCATAAAATTTATTCCTGTGTGCAGCTCCCTTTGGCCTGGTGAGTGACTGAAAAAAACGAGCTCATCGAGGGGGTGATGAGTGAGCGGAGCGAACGAGCTTGTCTTAACATGTTTAAAATTTTACCAGTTTACCAAGACAATTCTCGGTCCCCTTACTTAAATTTAAAATACAAGAATAAAACGATTATTTAATTGATTACAATGTAATCAATGTAAAGTAAACATGATATCAATGTAAGCTTTGTTACTGACAAAGTTACAAATTTTAAGCTTTTTCATTTGTCAATATCGTAATCAGTAATAGCCCAATGACCAAATGCAGCTGGGTCCAGTATCGAACCATCAAAAGGCACTAACTTTTTTCAAGATCGAACCGGCAACCTTAGATTTAAAGGCGAACTCTTTATCCACTCAGCTACCCAGCTGGACTAAAATTGTTATAGCCAATAATGTAATCTGTTTTTGTATTATTTGTGCAATTGTGCACCAATTCGTGTCATTTTGTAGCAACTACAGGCTTGGGTTGAAACATTCTAAACAATCTATAAAATAATTTGAAAGGAGAGTGAGAGAATCAAACAAGGTCGTATCGGGTGCGAGTAAGCGGAGCGAATAAGCTTATCCTGAAAAGAAACAAGCCTTTCGGGATCAGCATTCAATAGATTATGGGACTAAGATTATTAGGCCTACAATTAAAGAATTGTATCTATTCGTTTGCCAAGCAATTCTCGCCCCCTGCTGTTACTATAAACCTTTATTAAGGTACCCGCCAAAATACGATAAATTAACTAAATTAAACCTTTTGAGATCAGATTTTTTCATAAAATATTTGGAATACAAGAGAAATTTTATTATGAATAATATGACATAAGCCTATGAAGTTTTTCGGAGCTTCGTCTAGGACGTCCCTAGAAGAAACGAAATGCCGAGGATAAATTGCATTGACATATAATCATTATATTACAGTAGATATGGGAGGAGCTCCGATACGTTAAATATACAGTAGTTTCTAATAATTATCATTAATTAAATATTAGGCCTACTATCATTGCACTTTAGTTGGTAAGACTTTGATTAAGAATCAAATTGTCCATCAAGGACAGTCAGACAGTAATTTATCATGTAGTGTATAGACATACCATGCATAATAACTTATGAATATCGCCTGATAACCTTTTGTTTTCGTCACTTATAGCTATTGAAGATTTGGTTATATCAATTATATTTTTTAGTATTTCATTCTTTTCACTCTTTGCAACATGTGTTTACATGACGGTTTATTTATTTCAATTAATTTACTGAACAAATGTATGTTAAATCTTCTTTTGCAAATATATTTTCTTCTTTTAGGTTAATTTTACTCTAATATATTTAATATTTTTCTAGTTGCATCATCTTTTGCAAGACCACAAAGTGAAAGTCATGGAGACACGGAAACGTCTGACGTTTTGTCTGCATCTTTCGACGAACCAAGAAATGTATCGTCCGATGAAATACTTACGGATGTTTCTCAAGTTTTCTTAAACTTCAACATGACCTTGCCCGGATGAATTCCTTCAAGTTAATGACACCTCTCTCCAGCAACCCCAACCCTGGCTTTTGGATGATTCTAAAATCTCTGTAAACAATTCCAGCTCAGTGGTTGGCCCTAAATGTTGGTGGTGGTGGATATGGCCCCCGTACTACTACCGTAATTATTTCACTGGTTAAAACCTTCTACCACCATCTTAGTTCCAAATACTTTGTTCAGTTATAGTGCAGATTTATTAGTTTTCCTCTCAAATGTTGTTGTAAATGAAAATATAATATGTTAATAGATTTTTGTTTTGATAAAATCAATTCTTGCAATTTTTATGATACCTTCTATGACTTTTCATACATAGTTTTATTTTATAACTACTCATAAGTAACTAATCATTCCTATTTTTGTTAGACATACGTCCTGTTCTCGAGCAAAACTTGTCTTAAAACTAATTTATATATAAATTATCACACATGGGGAGACTTCATTTTTAGAAACAGGACTTGGAAATCCTTGTTATTTAAAATTATGGCAAATTAGTCCTTTTTAGCGAACTTCTCATGGGAAGGAAGCTATTACCGTAGCGTACCATTGTTAATTTAATGGTATGGCAACAATGAAATTAAATGAAAAATGTCTTTATTTTAGAGGCGAAGTCCTTGAGTAAGGACGTTATTAACATCACGTATAGAGTGGACAAGCAATGTTAAAATTTGGAAACGCTAAATGACAAGATCGTCCGCTAGGGGCGCTACTAACTGGCTACCGATGAGATTTAATCGAAATCTTTCAACAATCGAAAGCTCGATTCGATTCGAATTCTCTTCTGAGTTTTCGATGCTAATGATGACTATCGAGTTGATGCGATATGTAGTCGATTCAATAGACCGAAAGCACAATCGATACTTGCATCGAGACGGTACAGAGTTCCCGGGTACCGTGGCGAGCGTTCCCTTCTTCCCTATCTGTTGTCCACTCTATACGTTATGTTAATAACGTCCGTTTTTACTCAATGGCGAAATTAGGACTAACAAGTCCTCTCTACCACTTAACCTCTGGAACAATGGAAGAAGGACTGCCATACTATCATGTCCTGATTAATTAACATGCAAATTAAATGGGAAAATGACATTTTTACTTTATTACTACAAAACCAAAAGAGATACGATATTAGTGTAGGTTACAAAGCTGCTAAGTTCAACGAGAGCTTTAGTATGATGTACAAAATGCCATGTGTTTGTATTTAACATTTTTGAGTTTTGTTTATGTCAACATTTAAAAAAAATATTAAATTTTGAAAATTTTAGTTTTTTAATACATATCATTGTAAAGCTTAGCTAATTTCAAATAAGTATTTAGAATCAGAAGTCAAAGTCAAAGTCAAAAATATCTTTATTATACAATTCTTCAAGAATTACAATAGTGTCAAATGGTTTGTTTTAAAATTGGTTGGTGGTTGGTTTACAGTAGGTCTTCTCTCCTCTCAAGAAATTCATCTAGGGTGTAGAAAGGTCTTGCCGTCAGCCATATCTTCAACTCCGTCTTGAGGTTGTTCCCAGTAAGGTCTCTCATGGATGCAGGTAGGTGGTTTCGTAGCTTGCAGCCGCTGTATGATGGTTTTTTCTCTGCAAGAGTCGTACGGTGAACTGGCAAGTTGAACCTTGAACCGTGACGGGTGTTGTATGAATGGAAGTCTCTGTTCCTTGGTGGTTGTATTTTGTCCACATGCAGGATACTTTCTTGAATGTACAGAGATACAACTGTCATCATTTCGAGGTCCTGAAATGCCTGTCTGCAGGTTTGGCGTGGTGCAAGGTTGGCGAGGATTCTGACAGCTTTCTTCTGCAGGAGGAGGATCCGGTTCATGTTTTGTGATGATGTTCCTCCCCACACTAGTAGACCATAGCGGATGTGGGATTCTACTAGTGAGAAATAGGCAGTTTTAGCTGCTGCTAGTCCTGCAATCCACTTCACTCTTCGAACAACATAAATACTTGTGCTGATTTTTTTGCACAACACATTTATGTGTTCGTTCCAGGTCAACTTGCAATCAAGCGTAATGCCGAGGAATTTGGTCTGAGTTGCTTCTGTGAGATCTGCTGCATTTTTTACTATGTCTTTCTTTGTTGAAAAGTGCATCTGGGTTGTCTTGGATGGATTAATGGCCAGATCATTTTTCCCACAATATTCTATTGCAATATTCATGGCCCTTTTTATGCTTAGTGAATGTTCATCTGTAGTATTGTTGCTGATTAAAAGGGTAGTGTCGTCTGCATACATTACTGTGGTTGTGTTTTGGGTCAGCATTTCATTTGGGAAATCGTTTGTTAGTAAAATGAAGAGTATTGGGCCCAAGACAGATCCCTGAGGTACTCCTCTTGTCAGTGGTTGAGCTTTGGAGCGATAAGTGTGTGCCTGGTTTTGTATTGAATGTTGTAGCTCAACAACTTGTGTGCGGCCTTCAAGATAACTTTTAAACCATTTATTAGCCAAGCCAGTCACTCCCAGGCTCTCCAGCTTGCTACACAGCAGTTTATGTCCGAGGCAGTCAAACGCTTTGCTATAGTCCAAGAATATAGCAGAAACAAACTGTTCATTATCAATTTGTTCAATAACAAATTCAATCAAGTCTGTTAGGGCCGTGGTAGTAGATTTAGTTTTTAGGAAGCCATGTTGTTTTCCAGTTAGCAAGCCATGTTGTGTTAGGTGTTTCATAAGTCTGGCAAGAACGATTTTTTCTATGATTTTGGAAAAGGTGGAGACTAGAGTTATTGGTCTGTAATTTTGGAGCTCTGTAGTTGAACCTTTTTTGTGTTTAGGGTATACTTTGCTAGTTTTCAGTGTTGAGGGGAATTCACCCTTTTCAAGTGATTTATTTATTATGCTGACTAAAGGAGCAATGAGTTCGTCCATGCAGTGTTTTACCATTTTGGACGAGAATTCATCAATACCAGCAGAAGATTTTGGCTTTAAACTGTTTATGATATTTTCAACTTCCTTAGCATTTGTTGGAGTTAGAACTAGAGTTTCTGGGCATAACATTTCTGGGGAGTTAGTGTGTTCTATTTTGTCTTTAGTATCTGTGTTCAGCATCAGAGTTGTATCTGCAATTTTGGAGAAAAAAATGTTCAAGTGTTCAGCTATCAAAACTGGGTCGCAAACTATTTTTCCATGTATTTTCATTTTCATTTCTGGAGCTTTTTCCTGTTTTGCTCTTCTGCCAGTGTTGATTACTTGCCAGAGTGCTTTTGGTTTGTTATCAGATTGTTCAATGAAGTTGTGAGTTGATAACTGCCTAAGGTTCCTTAAGTGTAAGTCATAGCTTCTTTTTTTGTCCACCATGTCTATTTTATCATCAATTTTCCCAGTCATCTCAAACTTGTAAAGGGCTGTTAGGTATACACTCTTCAGTGTACCAGATTCTTCATCGTAAAACCTTTTTTGTTTCTTTTTGTTTTTATTTTTTACTTTCCTCAGTGGGCAAGTTGTGTCTAAGGCCAACTTGAGCAGGTGATTGAAACTATCGAATGCGATGTCGGTGTCAAAGGCTTCATGTACTGTTTTCCAGTTTTGTTCTGAGAGGAAGTATTTCAGGTTTTGTAGGTTTTGGTTACTTATTGTTCTCCTTGTAGTGGTTTGAGGTTTCCTGGTTTCATGCATTAAATTTAATTTACAAAATTGTGCTGTGTGGTCGGACAGGCCTGTTTGTATTACATAAGCTTCTATATCCTGTTCTGGTACGTTGTGGCATACAGTCGATTGAGGTGGCTGTGTTGTGAGTTATTCTAGTGGCTAGTAAAGGATATCTTGTGATGGCATGAGTATCTAGTTCTTGCTCTAGTAGTTCATTTTTATGGTTTTTTTCTAGTCTGTCAATATTTATGTCCCCTACAATCAAGGTTGTTATTTTATAGGCTTCGTGGATCTCAAGTATCTCTGGCATAATTTCAATAGCTGGCTTCACATTCTCACCTGGGGGTCGGTATATTCCTAGAATTTGGAGATCTTGCTTTTTGGTTTTGAGTTTCACCATTGCAGCTTCGCACACAGATTCTTGACTAACAGTGGAGATGTCGATTTGTTGGATGGAATTTACATATTCTTCCTTTGATTAGAGTGCCACACCCCCGAGTTTGTGCATTTCTCGACTGAAGTCTGCTATTAAGACATACCCAGGTATCTTGGTGGCTTCAAGTTCTTTATTGCAGAGGCCATGCTCTGTCAGTATAAGTATACTTGGGTTAGTCTCCTCAAGTAGATGATTTAGCCTTTCTACTTTTTTTGTTAGTTCTCTTATATTTTGATGGAGGATCGTTATGTGATTTTCTCTTTCTCTGTGTATTACAGTTGCTGGTTTTTTGATGGACTCTCTTCTAAAAAAATCAGATTCTCTTCCGATAAAAAATGTGTCTGTTCAACTTGGTGTACTTCTGCTTGAATTTGAATCTGCTGTCCAGATTCCTGTGCAGATTTTTGGGGTGAGAGAGGATGAGCGTTTGATACTGTGGTGGCTTGCTGTGTATCTGGCTGTGCTTTCATTGGAAGAGCTGGTGTAAGATTAGAAAGATGTGCAGTTGACTGAGTTTGCTCTTTGCTCATAATCTCGAGGTAAAAACCAATATTCATTGTGAAGAAATCATCTATGCTTTGATTTTTAGACCTCAATCTTGCATGCATAGGTGGTTTCAAAATTTTTACTTCTGTTTCATTTAATTGATGTAGTGTTTCTGGGTGGTCTTGAAGTTTGGACGACAGTTTTTTGGTCTGGGTTTGACTGTTTCCCTCCGTGGTATTTGATGTCAAATATGAACCATTTGTAGTCATCTTTATTTCTGAGTGGTCCTGTGTTTTGGCTGACAGTTTTTTGGTCTGGGTTTGGCTGGTTCCCTCCGTGATATTTGATGTCAGAAATGAATTATCTGTAGTCGTGTTTAATTCCTGGTCATAAGGTGTGATTGACAGTTTTTTTGTATTGGTTTGAATGATTCCCACCGACATTATGTTTTCATCAGGTATTTTAGAGGTCGATTCTGATGTTTGGGATGTCTTTAGAGCTTTATTTTTGGCTACTTGTAGTGAGATGCTGAAAACGTTTTTCTTGTTGTCTTCTTCCCTACTTTTTTTTGTTGAAGGATGTGGTTTGGGGAGAGACTTTCGTCTAGTGTTAGTATGGGGTGTGTGCTGATCAAAAGGGGCAGAGTGTTTCAGCTCACAAGATGTATGTAGGTCTTCTTTAATTTGATTTATCACCTGTTCCATTTGGTCTTGGCGACTATTCAGTTCAGCCAGTTTGAGGTGTATGTAAGTGGAGTGATTTTGTAGGTCTACATTAGCACAAAGGGTTTGTGTTTCTGAATTTTTCTGCATTTTAGGTGTTTCTCCAGGTGTCTTTCTATTCTCACTTTCCATCTGCCTGATTATTTTTTGTAGTCTTACAATTTCTGTTTTATATTTACTTATAGTGTTTTCTTTTTCCTTGTCTTGCTCCTCAAACATGGATAAAAGATCATCTTGCAGTTTCTTTTCCTTGGTTAGTTGCTTCTCAACTTCATTTACATTTTCAACTAGTTTGTTGTTCTTATCTATTAAAATGTATTTTTCGTTTTCAAGTTCTTCTATTCTGTCTTGGTATTGGGAATGTCCAAAATTACTTGAATCCATTACTTTTTTGTACAATTCTTCATTTTGTTGAGATATATCATGTAAGTCATGTTTAAGTTTATTATTTTCAATGAGAAGAGCATTTTCTATCTCAGCAGCTAGGGAGAGGGATGTTTCCAGGTCAGCACCTTGGTTATTTTGTAGCTTAATATGAATATCCTCCATATTACTAACGCTAACTTGAGGTGTGAGATTTGCTTCCTGTGTGATGCTCTTTTTTAAGGAGTCATGAGCCAGAACAGCCGAGTTACTGTTTAAAGGTCCCTGTGTGAATGTGTTGTCATTTGCTTGGATCTGTGTATTACTGTCACTTCCTGGTGTTTCTGAGGCCTTAAAAGCTATTTCAGCATCTTTTAAAGCTCTGTTAAACATTCTGTTTCTAAAGTTGTCCACTTGTGCAACACCATGAATATGAAGACTTTCAAAATAAGGTAGTAAGTTAGATTCATTAACTTTTGAGGTTTTGAGGTCTCCAAAAAAAGTTATATTGTAAACAGTTGTATTACTTTTGTCTTTTTCTAGGATCTGATTGATTTGTGCTGGCCAGTGGCGGTAGCCTTTAATTTTTGCAAAAACTAGGTCTCCCACCTTGAACATGTTTGAAACTATAAACCTATAGTAACTATAGTAAAAATGTTAGGCAAAAATATTCTTTGTAATATGTCTGTTAATGTGGTAACAGAGAAAAAAGAAAATAATTTCAGTTTTTTATGGAGGTTTGGCTTGTTCCTCAGGTTAAATTGTGAGTTGAGATCGGAAAGATAAGTCAGAAAAATTGCTCAGTTTTTTATGGAGGTTTGGCTGGTTCCTCAGGTTAAAATTATGAATTGTAGTCAGAAAGATAAATCAAAAAATTGCTCAGTTTTTTATGGGAGGTTTGGCTGGCTCCTCAGGTGAAATTGCAAGATGAGGTCATAATATTAAGTAAAAAAAGTACTCAGTTTTTTATGGGAGGTTTGGCTGGTTCCTCAAGTCATTTATGACAAATAATACGAGAATTACAGGGTATTCTGTAAATTTTTATTTTGGCTAAAAAAAATGGACGTAATTTTGAAACGAATTAAGATAACAAAATTCTGTTTTCACCAAAATGTTTTGTATTAAATAGACTTTTCTAATGATGTATAATATGACATATGTTTGTATTTGAAATTTCCTAGGTTCAAAATTGTGACCCCCAGTGTTTGTGACACCCTGTATTTGTACAACGTTAAAAATATTTTTTAATTATTCCTTGGGGTCAATTTAGTCGGAAATGATTTTATTTTAAGATTGTATATAGGACAAACTGTTGATTTGTAATCGATTTGAGACACCTTACGCGAGATACCTGGTATACAGTGTGTTCATTTTTTATGCTCACCATTGGATCTCGCAAACTATAAAAGTTACTGGAAAGGTCAAATTAGCAAAGAAGTGCGGAATTATAAGCTAAACAAAAATGAAAATCCAAGATTTATCTACTAGTTCGTTCGCTGTGCTGGAAAACTGTTTTTTACTCAAACTTCTTTTGGCTATAACTTTTTGTTATTTGTTATAAGACAAAAAAACTTTTTAGTTAAAACTTCACTGACATTTTACGTAGATTCCGAATATTTTTTTTTTTTTACGTCAAACCATTTTTGAGATATTATAGACAAGTTGATAATTTGTAATGCAAGTATGTATTTTTTTCATCATCATAAAAAAGAACTAATTTTTCTGATCACAAAAATACCAAATATGGCGTATTTATGTATCATAATAATTATTTTATTATAAGAAATGTGATTAATAGGCAACCCAGCTGAAATGCTAAAATGAGGATGCTTCTAGCATGCATTGCAACAATGGTGTAAATCAGCTGTCTTTCATTGTGTGTTTCATATTTTATTGCTTACATTGTTGATCAGCTGTTTACCGGCATCCACTGTTCCCATGAACAATGGTGTAAATAGGCTGTTTCATGGGAGCAGCGGATGCCAATAAACAGCTGATCAACAATATAAGCAACAAAATGAAACACAGCTGAAAGGGAAAAATGAAATAATTTGTCCAAAACTATCTTGGACGTTAGATAAATCGTTCACAAAGGAAAAGTCCACCGTTGAGAGCATTTCAGAAGCAGCATAAAGGTTGCACTTACGAAGATTTGGACAGGTGTGGAATATAGTCGGTTGGAAACTTCGAGATATTGGTAATAGGAAAGACAGTGGAGGATGGTGGGGTTCGGCTTGGAACAGATACTCATCAGCAGCGTGGACGGGTACCAACATGAAGTTGCTAAAAACCAAATCCAACGTTACTTGTCTGGAGTTCCTGATGTGGTTGATTTGTTCCAAGGAATGGAGTTCAGTGAGGTTTTCTAGAAGTTCTTTCTTGGGTCTATAAGTAACAAAGCTTTCAGGATAGTGCAATCATATGATGCGATGTGAAAGTCACCTGCCAGTAGCAAAGATGATGAAGCAGGTGAAGAAGAAACTACTTCGTCTACCGACTCGCAATGGGCACTGTATGTTGAGACAGGTTGTCCCGAGGGAATGTAGACACATTTCAGTACCAGTTTTTATGCAGGCAATGAGAAGAAGAGGCTCTCAATGAGTGACTGATGAATGATTTCGTATGACTGAATATTATTTTTGATAGCAACTAATAAGTTTTACTCCCCCACCAGATGCTTTTCTGCTTGAAAGATTGCTTATATCTGTCCTATAAACCGTGTAGTTAATATTTGATATATAAATAATTTACAATAAAATGCACTTTCTTCCCACTGGAAGTTACACTTATGTATAAAATATTGGTAACTGACAGTGAATTTTGTTTCAATTCTTCTAAAATTATGTTTATTGGTTGTGCAAATATCATTTTTTAAGTTCTTTAGGCCTCCATCCCACTGGACTTCATATATATTGCTTTAAATTGGAGTCAATATAGTAAAGACCTTTTACAGTCTAAATATTTTTGTAATCTTAAGCTGGCTACAATGCAATGTTGACATGTCATGTTTATGTGTCGCTTCGCGTCGGACGAAATCGGCTGCTACTTGGTTTGTTCTGTTGCGTCTGCTAGGTTGCTCGCTGTGGTAACTTAGATGCTGATGTTGTCGTTTTCCAACAATTAGCTTTCTTTTTAAAATGGAAAATACTATTATTGAGTCCTTTGTAATCTGTGTCAGTTTTTCAACGTTTATCCAGTTTTCATCAGTGTTAAGTTCACCAATCAAAATGATATTGTGAATGGACCTGAATATGTGTTGCCAGCCATGAAGGCTGTAGGTCTAAGTTAGGTTATGGAGTAGGGTTTTATTTCAGGGTGGGTGGTTATTTTAAGGGGTTGTTTTTATACAATATTCAGTAAATTCAAAATGTCAAAATATTCTTCAACTTTTTCTGCAGATGTCACTTGCACAGAAAAGTGTAAACTTAAACTTCATGGCAACAACATAACTGCAGCAATCACAAAAATTGGTCTTACTGACTATCAATTGGCTTGCTATATATCAAATATTTGTAAAAATTATGCTCAGGTAATTGAAATAGTTTTAGCTCGATCATAGTTTTCTTTCTTTCTCACATTGTGTAGCTAATGAGCAAACTAAGTTTCAGGAGCAAAACTTCTTTAAATCCTAGGCTATGCAATCGTTATTATCTAAGATTGAAATTTGGATTTTGCGATAATATTGCTATTTTATTAATACTACAACTACCCGTAAACAATACTTAAGTTAACTCCAAAAATTTTAACCTCTGATTTAGTTTTGTTCTATGATAAATGAGAATAAGTACGGTAAGTTACCTTTCGACAATAAAACAAATAGGTAGGCCTACTAACTGTAGCCTAGGACAACTAAGTTTAGGCCTTAGTTAACTGAAGTATAACCAAAAGAATTACAAATTTTAACTATTTAGTTTAAGTAGCCTATAAAATTATAAAAGAACAACACATAATAAACTACGTACACATAATAAATACGTTTTTTAGGTGTGTAAATCTTGGCTGCATAGTTTACCTTAAGTTATATCTTAATTATATGCATTTAAGGTACCTATCCTAATTGTGAGCCATATCCCCCTCATTAGGCCTAGCCCTAAAATGGTGTCATTTGAATGCTGCCAAATACTTTCCAAAGTAAGGTATTTTTTCCTATTGAATTAAGGGAATGTGTGTTTTGCATGTTTCCATAAACCATTGATATTGTTTAGTTGAGAATGGTTGGGTCGCCATTTCAGTAAAGGTATTATAGGTTTACGGTTAGACAGTTAGGTTATAGGCTAATATTAGGTTATATGCTATTATAATACATTTATTAGGCCTACCTCAATATGGTTGTTGATTAGGTTTTCATCAGACAATTTTAATGGAAAAATCAAAATTTTAACCATGTAGTTAACGAAGTTTCACTGTTTCCGTAATGGTTTTTACACAATAACTTAAGTTAACCCTTCCTGGGCTATTGACGGATATATCTGTCGAACGTCATTTCTAGGGATATAATATCCGTCTTAACAATTTTCATTTCCGAGATAGAGATGGATATATTCGTCTAAAAATACAAAAAACATACGTTTTATATAGGCTATTGCGATAATAAACATTGGATATGAGGAAGTGAGGAGTATGAGGAAGTGTAGCCTGATTTAATATTAACTGACCAGGTTATAATATTCATTAGAGGTAGATTTCGTTAATTATAGAGCTTTCTGATTTTACAATCTCCGATGGCCGTAGCTAAACTGATGATTAGGTTACATATCTTGTGCCGTCGTCAATCCATATAGTTTTTCGATTACTAGTTTCGGGACTGTTGTCCCATTTTCAAATCAGTAGAACGTCATCAAAACTTTACATTTAATACCACGACACATAACACAACACACGCGCAAACATTTAACATTTAATCTGAGTTTGGCCAGCCAAGACATGGAGGGTTACCGAACACGCAGCGGACGGGATAACGGATGCGACAATGTCCGTACAAACATTGCTTGTTTTAGAGTATTTAAGATAATAACATTTATTCCGTTGACAATATTTGGCATTGTATGGGAATGGTTTGGGGAATTTACATTTAAGTATTTTACTGTATTTGACAATTTAAATGTTCAAATTACAAATACTAAGTCTTTTTAATTATTTTTCCATAGTTTTTCTTTAAACGGATATTTTTTTGCTAAATGACTGTTGGGGCTTGAAAAAAACTTATAGGCCTAACAATAAAAAAGCTAGGACTAGTATAACTTAACTTAAAATGTGTAAAAACCATTCTTAAAGGTTTTGTACTAATTATTTGCTGTTTGCAACACATAATTTTCTTCAAATATTTTTTTTATGGTATTACATTTAAAGGTGTACACCAGCCGCCATGAGAGATATTCTTTGAGGGGGAGCTAAGAGGAGACTTGATCTTGAGCCAAAAAAAGAAATCCAAGCGGTGTTGCTGTACTCATTCCTTGTGTACTCCCCAAGCCTAGTTGCATTAATGACGTGATTTAAGTACCGTAATTAAATTTACAAATGCAAACATTGTAAGTAGAAAGTCCGAAATAATTTGTGCAATATGGCAACACAATGCTTATCTCCTTTTGGACATGGGTCAACGGACATCTCTTGTGATTGGCTAATTTATTGCTACTAATAGTTTTATAAATCCAATGCTATTTATAAAAATTTATTGCTTTTAGGTTTTAGATAATGAAGGAAGAAGCGCTTTACACGTAGCATCGACATGTGGCCGAAGAGACTTATGTTACTGGCTTTTAAAGGCTGGAAAAGCCGATTTAAATCTGAAAGACTTGGAATCTGGATATACACCCCTTCACCGCAGTATATTCTATGGCCACATAAATAATGCAGTTTTTCTCATCGAAGTAAGCCTCATTTGATAGTTAACACTCACTCAATTGTTCACTTTTTTAAATGCCACCAAAAAGGCATCAGTCATAATTTACACCTCTTTACTCTTCATTATCTAATAATATTTCACTTGCTAGATTAAACCAAGACTAGGTCTTAGTGATAAACTCACTAATAGTAAGTAAGGCAATTAATAATTTGAAACTAAAACGTAGCCTATGTTCTCTGTTGAAGTCGGGAGCCCAAACTCAACTGATGGACAAAGATGACCTCCAACCAGCTGATCATGCAATGAAAGACAGGTTAATCAAGGATTTCTCTCGACACAACCCTTGCCAAGTTTATGTTTGGGGGACAAACAACAATTACACACTGGGCATCGGCAACCAGCACAGCCGCTCCCAGCCGGAACTCCTGGACTTCTTTAGGAAAAACAATATTTCCATAAACCAGGTAAGAAAACTTACTCAACGTTGAAACTGATAAACTGTGTGGAAAAATATATTAATACGGTAATAAAATAATTTGTAAAGTTATATTAGGTTTAGTAAATGTTAGAATTTTGATATGGCCTAAAAGTATTATTTATGAATATAATAACAACTCTAATTTGACCTTGTACAGCCTGTCTCCTCACTTGGTCCGACCATTTCGTTGTCACGATAGTCTTCCACTATTCTGACTTAGGCAGGGCTTCCTACTCGCGCGTAGATATTGAAATTTTTTTCATTTCTGGTGCATCACTCCTTTTACGTTGGCTCCTATTGACCCAAGGTCAGTGTGTATTTCAGTCAGTAGAGCAATAACAATTGGTGTGGTTAGTACGAGATCACACGTCATCATGATGACGTCACTGACGTTATTTTGGTCAAGGTTACGAAGTAAGTAAAAAAAATTTCACTTTTGCGGTTCCTCAAATTTTGCTCTGAGTTTTTGTTCGAGTCATCATGACCTTAAAATCTCTGAGCAAAAATCAATGAGAAACCGCAAAAGTGAACAAAATATTTTTATTTCTTTGTGACTGTGCCTAAATCGTCCCAGCAACCCCACTTAGAAAAAAATGTCCACTTACCTGCGACTAAAAAAAATTTTCACCTACCTGCGAAAAAACTATTACTATCACTGCGATGTGCACACCACGAGAGCCGGACACCGACCGAGCTAATGACGCTGTGTATCCGAGGTACTCGATTTTGTGGTGGGGATAAAGTGAGAAAAATAATTTTTATTTTTTTACTTTATCTTGTAACTTAAATGACCTTGAGAATTGCATTATTTTAAGGAATGATAAAATATAAACATTTTACAAAATTTATTTTTTTTGCCCTCCGCAGATGACTTTGGCACTCGTAAAACTTTGAATCATTCCAAAGTGAAAAAAAGTGTTTTTGATATACATCAGACTTAGCAATAAACTGATGAAATGAATAAACTTTTTGATTGAGTAGTTGGAAAATAAAATTTTTCTTCACTCCGGACCCTTTTTTCCCACTATTGCGTTACCCCCACCACACAGCCGAGTACCTGGGATGCACAGCGTTCATTAGCTCAGTCAGTGTCCCACTCTCGTGGTGTGCACATTGCTGTGTCAGTTATGGTTTTCAGTTAGTTTCGGTTAGAATTCATCATTTCTTACAGGTAAGTGGAAATATTTTTTCTAAGTGGGGTTCTAAGTCATGCTGGATTATGAAGCGTGCCATATTACTGGAAGTTTACTGTAGATAGAAATATTTGGATTGTGGAATTAATCATTAACAAATATTGTGGATTTTTTTACATCAAAAAATTTTCAACACCCTGCCAGAGTGTTGGGTTAGGAGTAACTTATTTTTTTCAAATAGCTACTTCTATCGAGTGACCCATCATTTAGAAAGATTTGTCAAAAGAAATACAATGCCGTAAATCTGACCTTATAAGGATGACCAAGTCAAAATTGGCAGGCAATCAGACTTAGCATTAAAATCATGTTGCTGAAATTAAAAAGTGCAATAATTCCCTATACACTTGAACTTTTGAGGTCGGATTTGTGGCAAATTGCTTAGAATGTAAAGCCCTTTAAAATGATGTGTCATATATAACTAGGGCCAATGGAGGTTTTCCCATTACTTCCTTTAGAGAATGTCTCTAGTGTTATTACATACTTAATACTCTAGTATTTTCATACTTAATTTACACACTGTATTTTAAATCTGGATTAGTAGTTAGTAAAAAACCATTCACACGTGGAAGTTTATATCCTGTCTTCAATACTACATTGAAGGATTACCTGATGATGAAAATTTTTATAAATGTGATACTGTGAACCTATTGCTTAAAAACTAAAGATGCAAAATATTTAAAATTCTAGATTTAGCCTCTCCAGTTTGAATTTTTCAAAACCAGAAAATTTAAAGTTGACCAAACTTCCAAAATCAGTAAGAATTGTTTTAAATAGTTGTTAAAAATAGCTCGTTTGCCGTACTTTGTAGGTGGCCACGGACAAGTTCCACAGCGTGTTTGTGTCGAGCGGTGGCAGGGTGTGGTCGTGCGGCCACGGGCAAGGCGGACGGCTCGGCGTGGGCTCGGAGCAGACGATGCTCTCCCCCCACCCACTCAAGACAGGCACCGAGCTGGTGGCAGCGGCAAGTGTCGGCCGCGACCACACCGTCCTGCTGATGGAGAATGGGGCGGTCAGTTACACCTACAGGCATTCATAACTTGTTCTTTAAATTATATATATATATATATATATATATATATATATATATATATATATATATATATATATATATATATATACACTCCGAAATCTTCAATAACACTTAATCAGTTTATTTAGTTTCAAAAATAAAATTACCAGCATAACAAATAAAATTTTACATAAATATGGAAGTTGTAACATGAAATGGAAACAGAGTATGTTTTAGAGGTCTTTCATAAAGCATAATAATCAGGCAGGCTGAAATATTATGGAAAAGTTTGTTATCAGGCCTAAGCCTTCTTTTGTCTTGATTGAATTGAACTCATTTATGCAGAAATTTGAACAAGACTTTCACAATGCAAAGTTGAAAAGGACTTATCAATATAAAATAAAAACTACAAAAGTACATGAAGTATTCTAGTTAAAGTATTATAAAGCGAACTATAAAAATACCAAAAGACAGATAGCTTATAAACAAACAAATTTTGAATTCACATAAATAAAAATATATAAATATATATATATATATTTTTATTTCAAGTTTTTAAATATATATATATATATAATATATATATATATATTTAAAAACTTATATATATATAAGTATATAAGTATATATAAGTATTTTATATATATATATATATATAATATATATATATATTATATATATATATTTAAAAACTTGAAATAAAAAAATATATATATATATTTATATATTTTTATTTATGTGAATTCAAAATTTGTTTGTTTATAAGCTATCTGTCTTTTGGTATTTTTATAGTTCGCTTTATAATACTTTAACTAGAATACTTCATGTACTTTTGTAGTTTTTATTTTATATTGATAAGTCCTTTTCAACTTTGCATTGTGAAAGTCTTGTTCAAATTTCTGCATAAATGAGTTCAATTCAATCAAGACAAAAGAAGGCTTAGGCCTGATAACAAACTTTTCCATAATATTTCAGCCTGCCTGATTATTATGCTTTATGAAAGACCTCTAAAACATACTCTGTTTCCATTTCATGTTACAACTTCCATATTTATGTAAAATTTTATTTGTTATGCTGGTAATTTTATTTTTGAAACTAAATAAACTGATTAAGTGTTATTGAAGATTTCGGAGTGTAACTAGAATAGAGTCCCGCTAATACAATTAATCTCGACCAAACCCTGTTCGGTATAGCAATTTTCCTGAATGAAATGAAATAATGATTTTATTCCCTCATTTACAAATCAATACAATAACATCAATTACAAATCTCAGGAATTTTTGTAGGCCAGTTGCCAGTATATAGCCAACAGGACCAACAAAGTATAAGGCCTAAAGACCTATAGGGGTTTACGGAATTGTCGTAATTTATAGATAATAAAAATATTTTTACTCATTTACACCAGCCGTTCACTTGAACAGGGCTTATGATACCGGAACTCAAGGACGATTGGACTGTGGAAAGGTTTTGCTTGTAATAGAACTGTATTAAATAAAGGGAAATACTGATGGAACACTGTAAAAAAGATTTTCGACAACAATTGAACGACAGAAAAGCAGCAATATTAACGTCAAATAACTGTAAATTCCAATTGTGATTTTCTTCATTTTTAAGTAAAGAAAAGTCTGTATTTTGTTCAAAGTGAGTTTGTATTGGAGGAATTTTAAGAATCTGAGTTTAGAATAGCAGGGCTGTGCTGCATCTGTTAAGTATGTAAAATTTAAAAATAAAAATAATAAACTTGGCTTGATTTCTGTTTTAGCGAATTTCCCTATAGGGAATACGCTATTACGGTAGTAGTCACGGTAAGACCTAAGCCCGGGACCATGATACTTTTTCGTTTTGAGGTCCCTAGAAGCCAAAAACACCGTTCGTTCAAATTGATATATATGTATATATATATATATATATATTAGGGTGATGCTTAAAAACCAACTCTCAAATTTCACTTGGGGCACCCTCTCATTTTGTTCTATGTCATAAAATAAGAGTCCCACAAAAATTTTAGATTTCTAAACTAACTTTTAGGGGTCGCTACCGTAAGTCAAACTTTAAAAAATCCGTAATTATATTACAAAAAGTTGGAATTCGTCAAAAATTATTCAGACAAATATTTTTATGTTTATAATTATTAAGTACACAAATATTCATGAATAAAGATATAAAAGCAAGATAAAAGTATCCAAACAACGAAAACAATAGTTTTGTATAGTTGTATGTATGTATGTGTGTGTGTGTATGACTGAGAGGAGCTTGTCACCAGCCCCGGTCCTAGGTTTTCATACATTTCTTTGATACATGCGAGATCTTTGGCACCCCCCATTTATTTACAGAAGTATTTATTATTACAGACCTAAATATCCGCAACCATATATGAACTTGTTGAAAATAATGTAATGTAGTTTAAAATAACCAATATAGTATAGTTGTACTAATAGTAGTTTAATACTCCACATATATTTTGTGTCATTTCGTTTTATATCTGCCTTATCTGTACGTAAATTTTTAATGACATGTCATCTTAAAAAACTATTTTAGATGCGTAGTTTAAACTCGACAGTTTATCACAATATGATTCTATGTTTAGAAAAAAACTCTTGAGAATTCCATTTTCCACTATTTTGCATAAAAGTGATGGCAACTTTAAATGTTCAAAGGTAGATGTATCCTAAAAAATAGACATTTTGTAAAACTTATTTAAAGTTTGACTTGGTTGTGTCAAATTAAGTAAAATATTTAGTAACTCGTATTACATGCCGGAATTGAAAATAAATGGACATAATATTTACATTTTACATTGAATTTTTAGTTTTAATCCTTTTTTTAACATGGTGAAATGTTATCAAATGCTGGTTGCGGTACATATTATGCATGCTACTCTGAGTTGCTAGAAATTAAAAAGCTCTTAAACAAACCACAGAGTATGTTTAATTTATTTAAGGTTAATATTTTAATTCACTTAATTAAACAGTTTAATACTTTATTTGAGACACTAATACAATTCTGTGTATATTTTATAAGGTAAATATGACTATAGATGAAACATAAATGTATCATACAGTTAAAGTAAGGCTACGGCACCCACCGTGTTCAAAGCAAGGTGGATGGCCAATGTCATGTATGCATTGCAAGTTTACCTCTTTCACAGTCAATTCAAACTAACTAAAAGAGAGCTGATTGGTGTTCGGGATATTTGTATTTTTTTCTGCAGATATTTACATTAAGAACTGGTTTTAAGTGCCTTCACCTGCTTGTGCTCCAGTGAATGATCTTCAAATCTTAAAAAATTTGGTATCTTTAAAAGCTGTCAACGACACCATAGCAGAAAAAGCTTTGTACAAAATTACAAAATCGTCTGTGATATCTCTCTGAAACACTAGTGG